>PVHP010005194.1:0-66485 GCA_004024765.1 Zapus hudsonius | reverse complement strand
CTGATGGGATGCTTCTCCAAATCAGGAACAGTAATAGGAGAGAAAAAAATTAGTGAAACTACAGATCCAGAGGAAATTCCATAATGTCAAAAGAGTCTGCCCCCCTTTCACAGCTCCAAGGGAGGGAGGGAGGGAGAGAGAGGGGGAGAGAGGGAGAGAAAGAGAGAGAGAGAGAGAGAGAGAGAGAGAGAGAGAGAGAGAGAGAGAGAGAGAGAGAGGAGAGAAGCCATCACCAAAACCACACAGAGAACAAAACAGACAGGGGGAAGAGAGGAGATTTTTATCCCCCATTATATAGCTTTAGGGTAGAGTCTTGCAACCCTTTCCTAGCCTGTAGACTCCCTGAATCTCTGGAATTTCCTTCTTGCACTGCTCTTTTTTTCTAGTTCCTCTAGCCACCTTATATCACACCTGTCTCCCTGCCTGCCTGGCTGCTGGTGCTTGTCATGACTCTCTTTGTAGGCATTGGAACAAAGCTTCCTCACCTTCCAGCCAGGACTGAAGACCAGAGGCTCCCAGGAAGCCTTTAGGCCTTTAGTGCTGCTGGATAGGACTACTGAGGCATCCAGTCACATGGACTGAGCCGCTACTGGCCACTACTGATTCCTTGGCTCTCGGGCTTGCAGACTGCTATTGTGGGACTGCTGTGAGATAATCCAATAAATACCCCTACTTTACAATTCATTTCTTGGTTCTGTTCCTCTAGGGAACCCTGACTAATACATTGGTTTTCATGTGCAATGATCATGAAGTGATGAGATTAGCACTTCCTGAGATTCAAAGTATAGATTTCATTTAAAATCTAGATTGAAAAAGAAGAGTGTTTATTATTGCTAAACTCTGTCTATAATTGGTACTTTGCAACCAAAACTTTGCCAGGTCAATTGGTTCATTATTGTTATTGTATTGCTAGTTTTAGCATTACTTTCTTTCCAAAGCAATGAACATTCTAAATTAGGAAATATTTGGAGTGGGGAAATGAAACTTTCGATAGATGCCAACTATTCAATCATTATCCTAAAGCTCTGGGATACTTCAATCTTCCCCACAAACCTAGTTTATATCAAAATACAGTGATTTCCTTTTCATAGTCAGTCACACATTGCTGGGATGAATCTCCAAACCAGGCACAATTTTGGGGAGGAAAGCATTTATTGAAGTAACAGACCCAGGGGAAGTTAAGGAAAAAGGCTGGCCCCCTTTCACAGATCCAGACAGAGACAAAGACAGCCCAATACTTCCAGAAGCAAGCAAGCACGCTGTGACTCACAAAAATGCAGAACTGCCAGATTGGGGTTCCTGCTTTTCTTTTGCATATCTATCCCTAGTATTTGGTATCCAATTTGAAATACCTCAGGACTAGACCCCAGGAGGCCAGGCCAAAGTGACATTTCCTCCAGCCAGAAAGCTGAAGACAATTCACAATTATAATAAATTCTATTGGGGGACATTTACTCAAAACTACCACATTCCTCCTTGGGGATATTCAGGTTTTCTCTGGGGATTTTGGGAGGGTAATCATGGCTTTATATTATTCTCTCACTTCTCGTCTCTCCTCCTGTCATTACTTTCTTCTACTTCTCCTATTCTATTTCATTTTTATTTTTTTTCTCCTATGCTTCACTGAATCACTCAAATATTAAGTATTTATTGAGTAGCACCCCGGGAACAATGTAACAGGCACAGACATGGGTTATAATGCCAAATGGATAAGTCTCAGTCTCATTTACAAATTCTAGATGTAACATCACAGGAATCTTAACTTCTTTGTGTTCAGTTTTCTTGTCTGCCAAAATAAGCACTAGATGCCTGGCCTCAGAGCTGTTGGGAAATTCAATGAGTTACCATGTCTAAAACGGTTTCCGATACACTAAGTTCTTAGGATGTATGTGATGATATTTACAGCTGGTTATTACCTAATGCAAATGAATTAGATCAAATGGGTAAACCATGTTTATTTTTTTTTCTCCCCTCTGCAAATTCATTTCACCCATCTGTGAAAAATAAGCAAACTAACTTTTACATCATTTCCATACCCTTTCAGTCACTGAAATAAGGAAAGAGCAAAATTTTAGACTTACATCCAATTTTAAACTTCTGCCCTCCCCCAACTTAGACCTTAGAGATGTGTAATTTACACAAACACAAAATGCAGTTTATATGAATAGACAATTCACTAACAAATAAGCACTTGAAGAGAAGCTCAACTATACTAGAGAGAGAAAAAATCAAATTGAATGAAACAAGTCAATCATTACATGCCAGCCAGCAGAAGATAACTTCTAGAAAAGTGATTTTTACATAATATATGTGAATAAAAACTTAGGCTGGAAAGATGGTTTGGTAGTTAAGGAGTACTTCCTAACTCATAGGCAGCTGTGTGTGGTCATGTACATCGGTCATCCCCGTCCTGTAGGGGAACATAGACCTGAGAATTGTTGGAGCTCACACACACACACACACACACACACACACACACACACACACACACATACACACACACACAAAGCAAGCTCTGGGGTTAGTAAGAGGCTCCAGCTGAAATAAGAATAGATGAGAAATGGTGAAGCAAAATGCCCAAAGTTCCAGAACAGACCCTGCAGGGGAACACACTCTGCTCTATGTCGCAGGCGGCACCACAAGGGCACGTACATGGGCACACACTTCACACATTACACAAGTATAAAAATTCTGACCTTTTGACCTCACTTTCAGCTTGTTACATAATGCAAATGAATTAGATCAAATGGGTAAACCATGTTTATTTTTTTTAAATATATATTTATTGTCCATAATGAGTTACATTATTTAGTGGGCAAACAATGCGTTGTTATCCCGAATTCCCCAATTCCCCCCCTCCCCATCCCTGATCAGTTGGATATCCTCCTCCGTGGGCTGTCTGTATTAGTCCTTGTGGCAAAGGATCCTGGATAGCCTAGTACTCAGCCGGGTCTTCCTGGCCCAAGTGTGTTGTTACTGAAGGGTGCCATGCCTCTGGATAGTCTCCCCCACCACGGCTCTCACAATCTTTCCGCCCTCTTCCGCTCAGTTCCCTGAGTCGTGGTGGGTGTTTATTTTTTATCTCCCCTCTGCAAATTCATTTCACCCATCTGTGAAAAATAAGCAAACTAACTAACTTTTACATCATCCAATTCTCTATCCAAGGTGAATATCAGAACTACCCAAACATATAAGTGCTAAAACGTTTATTACTACATTACTTGTAATTTGTTTTATAATAGAAATCAACTTGATTGCTTATCAAAAAGCAATTACAGGGCCTGGGAAGATGGCTCAGCAGGTAAGAGCACTTACTCCAGAAGGATGGATGGGGGCATGAGAGGGAAACCAGAGAATCACTGGGACTCCTCACTGCTCAGTCAGTTTGAGCAAACATGGCAATTTTGGGTTCAGTGATAGACTGTCTCAAGGATTTGTGTGGATGAATGGAAAGAGAACATCCGGCGGCCTCTACATACAGGCACATGTATCTGCACATACACAGGTGTGTACCACACCACACACACTACACGCATTGGTTCATATACCTCATCACACACACACACACACACAAACAAAAATGCAAAATTAATTGTGATGAAACTAATATACTAGAAGAAAAAGTTAAACAGGATATGGAGAAGTATTAGGTAGAAAGGCTTAAAACATACACTACGTGGAAAATCAATGTGAAAAATTGAGATATTACATGAAGTTCATGAGTATAAATGCATAGAACAAAAAAATTCAAGCTAACTTCTTGAAACAAAGCTCAAACTGAGCCGGGCATGGTGGCGCACACCTTTAATCCCAGCACTCGGGAGGCAGAGGTAGGAGGATCGCCATGAGTTCAAGGCCATCCTGAGACTACAGAGTGAATCCCAGGTCAACCTGGACTAGAGTGAGACCCTACCTCAAAAAACAAAACAAAAAAAAAAAACAAACAAACAAAACTCAAACTGAGCTTCCTTTGGGGAAAGTGGACTACAACTAGAGATGGGGGTTCAGGTGGGACTTAAACACTCAGGCTGAGAAAATGCACAATGTGTACATTTTCATAGAATTTTCCAAAATAATATGAAATACAATGAGTTAGAATTGCTAGGAATGACCTTTAAGTTAGAAATTGTCTATGAACTATATGGGTTATCTTTCTTATTACTGACAAAAATGAGTTTTGGGGCTGGGGAGATAGGGAGATGGTTCAGTGGTGCTTGCTTGCAAAAATCAGTTTAAGGGAAGAAGAATTTTTGTTGGATTACAGTAAGAGGTTACGGGCCATTTTAGCAAGGAAGGCATGGACCCTGGAGCAGGAAGCAGCGGGTTACATTTCATTCCCAGTCAGGAAGCACAGGGTGGTAAATGTTTGTTCAAACCCCAGCTCAAGGAGTCAACTCACCTAATCAAGATAGTCCCTCACATGCAGGCAGGGACTGACCTGATCTAGATAATCCTCACGGGAATCCCCTGAGTTTAGTTTCCTAGGTTCATGGTCCTGTCATACTGACAGTCAGCAGAAACCATCACAGTTTCTAAAAGCATGCATGCAATTATACCTTTCAGATATAAACTGAAACATTTTCAATACAGCACACCTTTACTTACTTGTAATTAATAATTCCAACTATGATGGTACTATGTCTAAGTAGATTAAATATATTATATTATGATACTAACATGTAATAGTCATTAAGGAATAAGCATGTCTTTCTGGGAACTGATTCTAAGCTATTTAAATCAAATTGTATGGGTTTTACTAATTTTTTTTATTTTACCTTGTTTTCTTATTCATTTGTACTCCAGTTGGAATCCAGGCCTCTCTCATGCGAGTGCAAGCGCTCAGTCTCAAAGCTCCACCTTCCAGTCCTAATAAAGCTATGCATTAAACTGTAAAGTTTTAAACATAGTTTCCTGTGTGGTGTGTATTTTTACACCATAATACATGCGATGTTGTGGTCGTGAAGGATGAAATGTGGATGTTGGAACCATGAACAAGAAATACAAATGTTACTTCATTCTTTTCCCTATGTAGTACCTACATGAAAATGGAATTGTCCATCGCGATCTCAAACCAGAGAATCTGCTCTATGCAACTCCAGCCCCAGATGCACCACTGAAAATCGGTGAGAACGTTTCCTCTTTCATGAACCCTTTGCCCAGAGAAGAACTCTTTTTTTTTATAATCAGGTCAAAAATATTTATTACCTTATACATTTATCATGTTCTTATGGTAAAAACAACCAGAGTCCTTTCTTCAGGCATTTTAAAATAGAAAATACAGAATCTAGTTCAACAGCACAAAGAACTCCATAATCCTAATTGCAATTGATTACCCGCTGATCAAACAGATCTGGACTTCAATGTAGCTCTTGTAAGTAGAACAGAAGAACTTTGCTCTGTGGAATTTTAAATTTTTTCCCAAATTGCATCCACTTACTCTAATCTCTGACATCAACACAGGAATAATGCATTGTCTGGAGAGTCTGTGGTCTTTCCTGGAATGGTAATTTGGCAATTAGTGCTAGAACTTGGTTCACCATTGAAGAATCATGGCTTGTAGCAATGGCGAGGACCTCAGGAAATGACCTTGCTGTTTGTGAATAATCGTGCAGTGAAGAAATGACAGAAAACCCACCACTTCTATTTTGGTTATTAACTTTCGATCTCCAAATAATTTGGAGTTTAATTTTATATAATGAAGAACTTTGACACAAAATGCTTGGTACATAATAGTGAACGTACACTTGTTTGTATAAACAGAAATAAACTAAGGTCTGTATTTCTCAAAATGCATTCCATAGGATAATGCCTTCCCGTCAGAGTGAATTAGGGTGAAAACTCCCTTTTGTATGTGTATTTGTGGGAGTGCAGGGTAGTCAAATAAGCTTAAAAATGTCAACTTACAGTTAAGTAATTTTTTATATCTACATTATTTCCTGTAACCTCAAAAAAGGCTAATGTGTAGACTGGACTTAATTATATGGTGTACTACACGACTTTTTCCTCAAACCTCATTAACTCTGGAAACCTCAATTTTTCCATAATAAGCATTTTAAAGAATACAAGGATAAACTTTTAGGTGAGATACATCACCTTTTATACTCCATAAACCTTCCAAAGCACGCCTGCTTCTCCAGAAATAATTGTAAGGTATTTGTGCTATTTGTCCTAAGCTAAATCTCCATGAATGCTATAGAAGTGCTGGGCTCTTCTGTGCCCTTTATAGCTTGGCTTCCTTGTCCATCACATTTACACATGTTAACACCTTTGGAAATTAAGCTGTTCTTCCAGGGAAGTGCTCAGACAGCAGAAGGTGCAAGAACCTAAAGAACAAATCCCCAACCTCCTGCAGGACAACCAGCTTGGTCTCTTAATCACTCCTGAAAGGCAGTGAACAGCAGGGAGCTTCCATTTCTGTTCACATCCCTTTCAAAGATTTGCAGCTTAAAGAAATTTCTTTAAATGGATGGATAGATACTAATTTAGGCAGGAGAGCCTTTCTTTCTGAAGGGCTGCCTGCTGCTGTCAGTGATATGGTCAGCCACCTCCCTGGAAAAGTGGCTTTATCTTTGAAGTCTAAAATGGCATTCGTTCTGCACCTGCCTCTCTTGAAGAATGGCCTTGAGCAGTTTCCTGATGGAGAGAGAGGCAGCTCAGCAGAGATAATAATGGCGCTGACTTTGATAATATTTTACCTAGGTAATACACCAAGGAATATATATATATAAAAGGATCGCTGTCGCCCTAAAAGGTTGTATATTCATCATACAAAGATAAATTCTTAACTGTCACATATACTAGGGACTGATATTATTTCTCTCCAACCAAAATAAGCCTTTGGATATTTCTGTTTATTTCCATGACATTTATGAAAGTCTATTTTTTTCTATTTCACCAGTGAATTAAAGGCTCTGAAGTCTATCACTAACCCTATTTTATCTCTGAGAGTTACTGTCACATAGATCTTAGACTTAAGGTCAGACAAAATGTCACTATGATAATTAATGCTTTAAAAAAACACCTTGATTATTAACAATCTGTAAAATAGAAGAACAAAGACTATATACAAGTTCATGTAAAAGTATTTTGGAGCCATATTTTCTCCAGCTTTCTGAAACTTCTTAGCTTCCTCAGGATCCACATTATCATCAAATACAAACAAATACATTAGTTTTATTTTTGAAAACCAGAAGTGCTTGCAAAAGCCATGAGCCTTGGGCCATACCACTCTGAATGTTCCTGATTTCATCTAAAAGCCGAGAAAGAAAAACCTCGTTTCACTAAATTCTTTTTTTCTGTTTATAGCTGATTTTGGACTCTCTAAAATTGTGGAACATCAAGTGCTGATGAAGACAGTGTGTGGAACCCCAGGGTACTGCGGTAGGCTCTTTATTCCTGACGGTTTACCTTTATTGAAATCTATTTTTACTTAATGACCTGATTTTATTTTTAATTTCTAGTGTCTCTATTTATATACATTTAAAATGTGGTATGGCTCTCCGTTACTAAGGCATATATAAATGATACTTGGACCACCTCTTGTCCTGCCTGTGGGGGCTCAGTGATCTGGAATTTAGGGCACTTGTATTAGAACCTCTGTTGGGCAGGAGCAACTCTTGAATCCATGCTGGGATAGAAAGTCAGCCACCAGGGAATAGGGCAGGAGAACAGCAGTATGGTGCAATTAAAGCTACAAGCTCTTTGTCATTTTATGTCCTTTTCCTTGTGGGGGGGAGGCGTGAGGAGGATGGGCACATTAATTTAGATGTCATACAGATAACAATGAGAATGTGGCAGAACTTTGGCCCCCAAAAGCCTAGCTGATGACTCACATCTAAAGAATATGACATAAAATAGCTAAAACAGGAAAATGCATTTGTTAATAGTTTGGGGGGAAAACTGGGAAAAGTATCTTTCACAGTCTGCTTCCTTGTTTTCCATATGGGTAATACAATTTATACAAAAGATAGAACAAAGCCAGGAAAGATGTGTACATACAGCAGCCAAGGTCCCCAGCAGCAAGTGAGGGAGAGCTTTCTCCTGCCACCTGGACCAGGCTCAGACACCTGACTCTCTGCTCTTACATGGTATTTGCCATGTGGGGTGAGAACTGAAAGGGGTTGTTTAAAAAATGCTGTATTTGAAGCCCTTTGACATATGTTAGGTGTCATTCAAGCCACAGCTCAGTGACACTGAAAAGAGGACTTGCAGAGGGGTTTCCCTGCAAGGCTGGTTACCCAGCCTCTGTTAAAGTCTGCATGACTCTGCATGATCCAGAGGAGCACCCTAAGGAATGCTTGAGGTGGGGGAAAGGCCATTGTGGGAGCAGCAGGAGTATGTGTCTGGAGTGACTGGGTTTATTCCACTCCTGTCTCAGAACCAGGTGGAGAAAAGTTCCATGACTAACTCATTCTCACACTTTTGAACTCCCAGAAATAAGATTGGAAAAGTACAATAAAAAATGTCTTGAAGCAAATGTATGATTAAATCCACAGGATTTTAGTGCTGGAAGTAACTCTGAAGTTAATTTATTAACATTCTCATTTTACTGAGGCTCAGAAAGTTTGAGACTCCCCCCCCCCAACCCTCACATCGAGTTACTAGTGACTCAGGAATGAGAATTCAGGTATTCAAAGGCCAAGAAATGCATTTAATTCCCTTTTAAAAATTCAGTGCATATAAGCAATATATCATTGCTTTCATTACAAAATGTGTTTTTGGTTTGATTGGTTTGTGTGTGTACTTGTGTGTGTGTGCTTGTATGTGCACAGATGCATGTGTTTGTGTGGATGCATGTTCACATATGTGTATATGCATATGGAGGGCTGACAACTTCAGGCATTATTCCTCAGGAACATTGTTCATCTTTTATGAGACGGGGTCTCTCAGTAGTCTGGAGCTCGATCGACTGGCTGGCTACCAAACTTCAGGGACACCTTCCTAGAACTAGAATTACAAGCACTGTACCAACAGAGCTATCTTCCCAGCCTTGGTTTTCTTTGTTGAGACAAAGTCTCTTTCTATAGCCTGGGTTAGCCTTGAACTCACTGTGTGGTCCACGCTGGTCTCAAATTTATGGTGATCCTCCTGAAAGCTAGGATAAGGGATGCACCCTATTGTTCCCAGAATAAAATGTTCAGCTTCAGAAATATCACTTGGTCATTGTAAGGAGCAGAGGTCAAAATAAGGTATTAATATTAATCCCTCCTGGACATCCTTTCTCTGTCTCCATGTCCATATGGAGTGCTTATATACACACATTGTGCTTCTGCTTTAGTGAGTGAGTTTCCTTGGTAAACTTTAAACACTAGTCCTTACAACTTTCTTTTTCATACTATAATAATTGCACCGAATTAGGTATACTTATCTTCCCATTAAATGTTTCTATCATGCCAAATCTTTTTCTTCTTCCAGTTTGTAAGCTCTTTGAAGAGTACTTCATCAGTTAATTGTAAGATCAGGCAACTCAATGCAAATTTGGCCTAGACAATGTGCAGGATAAGGCAGAGGCAGGCCTGGGGTTTCCACAGCTGTGGTTCTGAAGCTGCTGTGGGTCTTGGTGTTAGGGACTTGGGCTTTGTCTCACAGTTGAAACTGTCTGCTTGAAGTCAGTCATCATATCTGCGTTCTGCACACCAGGAAGGAACAAAGACTGGAAAAAGCTGCTTAGAGTCCAATAGACTTGCTGAAACCCTACATGTCACTTCCCTTTACGGAGCCTATTGTACTGTCCAGGACAATGACAGTGCTTCCTTTAGCTGGGCGTGTTGCTGTCCTGAATGAGTTCAAGATTTTATTACTAAATGTCTTCATCTATTTAGGCTGCTACAACAAAATACTTTAGACAGGAACTAGAAAGATGGCTCCATGATTAAGTGTGCTGCCTCCATAGACATGAGGGCTTGAGGGCCTGAGAGCACCCAAGTTAATACCTCCTGAAGGAACATAAACATCTGGGCATAGTCACATACACATCCATAACACCAGTCCTGCAGGGCAGTGCAACCCAGGAATCTTGGGGGTGGGGAGAGAAACAGCAAGTTCCAGCTCAAATAAGAATGGGCAGAAGGGTGACTGTGGAATGGGACACCTGACTGTTCCCTGAAGCCACCCAGGCAAGCCCACCCACCACAGGAGAGCACGTGGGAGAGCACACACACACATACTTACACATGCACATACACACATAAGCACATACACACACACAAACATATATACATACGCATACACACATGCACATATGGACACACATACACACACACACACAGAGAGAGAGAGAGAGAGAGAGAGAGAGAGAGAGAGAGAGAGAGAGAAATGTTAGTCAGAGTAACTTATAAGCAACAGAAACATGTTACTCCCAGCTCTAAAAGTTTGCAAGTCCAGGATCAGGAACTATCAGATTCAGTGTCTGGCTTTCTCATGCATACCTGATACCTTCTCTGTGGTGAAAGAGTTGATGAGTTCCTTTTGGTCTTCTTCATAAGGCACGAATTCTACTCGTGCGGACTCTACCACATCCCAAAGACCCACCTCCTAAGTCCATCACCTTGGAAGAAATTAGGATTCCATCATACGAATTTTGAGACAACATAGACATTCAGAATCTGGTATTAAGAATGAGGTTGAACTTCACCAGAGTGGGTAGGGGGCAGAGAGAAGGGAAATGGGGGCACCATCACAAGATTTGCTTAGACAGCATATATAATTATTCAAAATAAAGATATTAATTTTAAAAAAGAATGAAGTTGAGAGTCTGGGGTTACAGCTCAGTGGTAGAGCACTTGGTAAGCAAGCAAACAAAAAAAAGGTTGAGTTACACAACTCATTTCCTCTACTAGAGGCTGATGAAAGAAGATTCCCATTCCCAGAAAAAATTAATAATAATAAAAGATGTGAAAATAACGGCAGTGCACCGTGGATGCTGTAGACAGCTCCTGTTGGTTTGTTTTATTGATTTGTTTCCCTTACAACTATTCTTTCTGTCACCCTTGCCTCCTAATTGTACAGTGTAGTTTCACAGCCTGTGACTCATCTGTCCTCATTTACCCTCCTTCTCTATTTCTTTCGAGCTTCGAGGTGTCCAGCACTGTGATGGGAGGGGCTAGATCAGTTGTGCCATACAGATTGCTCATTTCTCTTCACTAATTGTTGGCCAGTTGATTGGAGGATTAAAAGTGAAACAAGAAAAGAATGATAAAATAAAAGATTTCCCATGAGAAGAGGATGAGTTTAATAATCATTGTTGAATAAAAAACGCCAAGCGTTCCCTGTAGATGGGTAGGTTGAAACAATTTCTAATGTACTGTGCAGCATGGAATGGGAGAATCAAGAATAGATGAGGTATCCCTTCTGTGACAATGGATGAGAGGCATCCTTTCAAGGGCTTTCAAGGACTGTGAGAACAGAGATGAAAGCAGCTCTTTCTTTCATCATGACAGAATGGTTATTCTAAGAAGGGATAATTCATTTATTGATAAAATGAATATTGAATGTCTAATAGACTCTGTTTTAACCTCCAAGATTACAAAAATAAGTACAATATGTTCTTACTCTCCAAAGAGTTCGTAAGCTATGAAAGAATAAAGGCTGTATATAGCAAATCAAGGTTTGTTGTGATGAGTCCTGAATTTATCTGAGCCCTGACTAGAGGAGTCTTACAGAGAGAGGTATTTGGGGTACACCCCAAAAGATGAATAGGAGGAGTTCAGTGAAAAGATGTCCACAGGTCACTTTTTGTCAGTGCTCATAGAGGAACAGAGCTGCGAGGAGTGGAGGCACCTGGCAAGTTCTGAGGCCATTTGTCACTTTGCACAGCTAGAACCTGGAGTCCTTGGTGCAAATGTAGGGATGGATTTGGGAGGTAGAATGGAGCATACTTTAAAAGAAGCTGTTCATCAGGCTAAGGAACTCAGATTGGATAGGCAATGGTGGGCTTACAAAGGTGTTGAATTGGGAGCATATTATGGTGTTGAGGATGTATTGCCTTGACACAAACAAGCTTATTTGTAGATAGTATCATCTTATAATGGCTTATTTTCTGTCCATTTTTATTATTACAGAGAAACATATTACCATAGAGTATGGTAATGAGGAAAGGGAGTTAAGAGTGGTCAGGAGTGATTCATCCTTCTGCTCTGCAGGAAGCTTCTCACCAGGAAGGAATCATTTGCCATAATTTAAGCAAAGGAGATGAAAGAAGCAAAAGAGACTGCTCACCTCAGGGGACTGTTCTGAGAATATATTCTGAAAGAGAAAATGGGAGTGCTTTGTGGAGTCTAAAATGCTGAATAAATATATGAAATGACTCTCATGTAGGCTGAGAAAGCTTGTAAGGGATATTTAAAATGAGTGTGGTGGTTTGAATGAGATGTTCCTCATAAACATGTGTTTTGAATGCTTGATCTCTAGCTGGTAGCAGTTTGGGAGGTGGAGCCTTGCTAGAGGAGGTGTGTTGTTGGGGGGCAGGCTTTGGTGTGTTAGAGCCAGCTCCTAATGGCCAGAACTCAGCTGACTCTCTTGCTGCTGTGTTCTACCCGCTCAGGAAGACGTGACGTCCTGCCTCTATTCATGCCATGCTTCTTCTCTCATCATAAAGCTTCCCCTTGGGAATGCTTTTCTCCCATCAGGTGTTTTTGGTAGGGAGTTTTGTCCTAGCAATGTAAAGGGACCTGCAGAAATGAGTAGGTCAATATATTTATATAAATTGCAATATTTAGGGTTGGGGAAGTGGCTCCGAGGCTAAAGATGCTTGCTTGCAAGCCTGCTGGCAGAATTCCTCAGTGCCCACATCAAGCTGGATGCAAAGTACAGCACGTGTCTATAATCTCAGTATGCCTATAGGAGTGGGAGACAGAGCCATAACAATCTGGAAGGCAATGAGCAGAAAACTCAAGAGAGACCCTGTTTCAAAACGTGGAGGAAAAAGAAAAACACCCTGAAGTTTTCCTCTGACATCCACACACAGGCTGTGGCATCCCCATACATGCACTCATTCCCATGCACACACATATATACATATGCACAAATAAATAGAAAAAAGAATAATGTTTAAATGGTTTAGAAATAAATATATATTTACTTAAATACATTCTTGACTCAAAGAAAATATAGTGAAATGTTATTTCAGTGTCAGAGTCAAGAGGGCAAAATACAAATAAGGATTCCATTCAGTATAATAGCACAGGAAACTATGGAAAATTTGAGTTAAGGAAATACAGAATTTGTAATGACATCAGAACACAGGAAACAGATGACATAGTCCAGTGGGAGCATCCGGGCCTCTGAACTAAACAGAAATTTTAATTATAAAAATGAATATTGTATAATCATCTGTCCTATAAAATTAGATCAGTCAGAAGTCATCTAAATCACCTCTGAGGATCAATGTCAATTCTAGACCCTTTCCCCTTACCACCGATAAATACTTTCATCAACTTGGCTTGTGTACTTCCAAGAATAAGTAGATGGAGAGGAATTTCTTCATTCATAGAAAGATTTAGAAATGAAAACCATGTTGAAGACTGGGGAGAATCCTTATCCTACCTGAAAGCATGACTTCCCTGGAGATTGCTGACAGCCAGCCACTTCATGTGCATACCAGAAGACACAGAGAAGGGACTTAGAGAAGCTGATTATATGCATGGGTCCTAGAGAGCAGGAACACTGAACACCCAAAGAACTACGTGAGAAAAATACAAGTAGTCAGAAAGCAGAAGATAGGAGCAAGGGAAGGTTAAGATCATGGATTTTTTTTTTTGAAGTAGGGTCTCATTCTAACCCAGGCTGACCTGGAACTCACTCTGTAGTTCTGGGCTGACCTCAAACTCACAGCAATACTCTTACCTCTCCCTCCAAAGTGCTGGAATTAAAGGTGTGTGCCACCATGCCTGGATAGACCATGGATTTTATTCTTTTCTTTAGAAATTTAATTTATTATTATTATTATTATTTTGTGTGTGTGTGTGTGTGTGTGTGTACAGGTATGTGCATACCACAGCAAGTATGTAGAGGTTAGGGGACAACTTCTCCACCTTTTTTAAGACAGAATCTCTTGTTGTAGGTGTGTTGGGATCACAGATGTGTGTGTCACATTATATCCAGCTTTATGTGGGTACTGGGGAATTGAACCCAGAGAAAGAGGCTTTGCAGACAAGTGCCTTTAGTCAGTGAGCAATCTTCCCAGCCCAATTTTTGGGGATTTGAGGGAAGAGAAGGGAAGGCACTGTATGAAATTTAGGGTTGGCTTCTTTAATAATTTTGGTGAGCTCTAAGATGTACTGGTCCTTAATTACCCACCACCTCACCCTTGGAAGAATAAGGCAGATGGATATTGCCTCCTAGACCTTTAAGGTCAGGCAGAGAAAGCTCTGGATTGATTAGCTTAAAGACAAAAGCCATGTATGCTTCCAATGGGACCCTTTGTTACCTCTAAAAATTACCTAACCCCAAGAAAGGGCCAGTCACTATGTGGCCAGGAAGGTATTTTATGGTGTCAAAAATATCAAAATTGTACAAAAAAATGAATATTTATAATACAGAGACTTTACATGTAACTTAGAGAGGTGCCTAACAACCATTGAGGGGAGAGAGAGGTGTGAACTTCCCTGGTTGCTTTTCATAAGGGTGATCGCATCCAAGGTCCTTTGTGTGCACTGACTGGTCACTACTTTTAATTAAAGGCTTTTTGAATCATATCTTTTTTGAATGAGTGTTTATGTTATGCCATCTGTCATTGCTCAGAAAACAAAAGAGGAAAAGCTACCCACTTAGTCTCTTTTATAGAACATTTGCCCTGGGCTATTAATAAGCCAGTGTTGTCTTTAGGGGATTTCTAAAGAAACAGTTCACAGGTGCCTCATGTTTAAGAAAATGCCTATTTTTTCATGGCTAATGGGGGATCAAGTGTTGAAACTCATGAGCCTACAGGGGTCATTCCATTTTTAAGCCACAACACTCTGCCCCTGGGCCTCATAGGCTCCATGACTATCTTATGTTGCAAAATACATTCAGTCCAACTTTAAACATCTCTATACTCTTTACCAGTTCCAACACTGTTCAAAAGTCCAAAGGCTCATCTGAGAGTCTGGACATTTTCTTAACTATGAGTCTTTTAAAATCAACCTACAAGTTATCTACTGTCAACATTTACTATCATTTACATTTATTATTATGCACATAATTGCTAATGTGCATAGTCAAAACCAAATTCCATTCCAAGATATTAAGATATGTGGTCCTGCTAAATAAAATCAATCGCTAATATTCTAAAATATCCATAAACTGTTCAGCATTGATGAGATTTTCATAATATATTGCTATCGGAGGGATAAATTGTAACCTCAAGAAAAAAATCTATTGGGCCTCAGCTTGTAATAGGTGTACGGTAATAGTGTAACTATGCAGTATTAACTGTCATGCCAGTCACAGAAAAGAAGCAATTACTATTAGTGTAGAAAAATATGGTAATGGATTAGATAAAATAATGTTGCTGTCTAATTCCAATTATGTAATTTGTTCATAAGCTTTTTAATTAAACCATATATGTTCATATTTCATATTTGTATTTCTATGCTTATTCAAATTCTATTTTCAAAGCCCAGAAGCTGCTAAGAATTTATTTTCTTTCAACATCTGCCAAGGTCTCATTATTTTCTGAGACAGCCTTGTTGGCATAACTCAGATGAAATATTAATACATAAAAGTATCACACATGCTAAGCCCATGAGCATAAGAGTGTTTTGCTATTTGTAGGCTTTGCTAATGGCACATATGTGTTGTGCTTCTAGTTAAAGCAAAATGAAAGCTAATTATTAGAAAATGATGAATGAACTGTCACTATAGGCAAATATCTCTGCAACAGGGTGTGTAGGCGCCTATTCCTATAACTCATATTCTGGGAGTTTCCAAAGAGAGAAGAAATGTAAAATATTCCATGTATTCAGATTAGGAGTGCCTCTCTGCTGGAAACTGAAACTATCCTAACATATTAACTGTGGCATTGTCATCAGTAATTGTAAGTGAAGGTGCTGTAATATAAAGTCAGTCGTTGCAATGGAGGTGTTTAAATGTGGGCCTTTGGCTATTGGGATGTGAAGGGCATGGTGAAAGTGCAGATAGCATACAAAAGACAGCGCCTCAAATTCTCTCACTGAATAATACCCCCAAATGAGAACGTCTCAGCAAATAGATGGACTCATAGGAAGCAAATGCCACTCATCTGATGTTCAATATTAAAGTCACCGATATACTTCCATCTCCTCCGAGACATGTCAAGTGTCCTTCACAGTCTGCTGTCACCACAGAGTGAGGTTGGCTTCAGGAGCAAGTGGGTATAGGCAGCTGTTTCCCTGTTTTTCACCTAGGCTGTTGCGGTTCTTGTGCTTGCTCTACTGTCGTCCATGTCTGCACAGTCTATGAGGCTTGCAGATCATTTGGCCTCACCTTGAGTAGAGTATCTCTGTCTCCTCAGCTCCTCAAGAAGAAGAATAACATGTATCTTACAGAGCCATGATGGAGGCAATAAGATAATGATGGAAAGGTCTTTGCGCAGCATCTGGTACTGGAACATACAATAGATAATGGCTATGCTACAAAAGTAATTATAGGCTTGGAATGTAGCTCAGTTACAGAGTGCTTGCCTAGCATGTGAAAGACCCTGGGTTCTATCCTCAGCACTATTTTTTAAAAAAGTAATTAGTGTTATCACCATCGTTGTGTAGTTACTATTGGAAAGGATCAGTTCCTTTGATCAGATTCTCTGCTGTTTCTATTTTGTCCTAATAGTAAGTCCTCCTTCTGGGGAATTTGGTTTCTGGTCTTTGAATGGCATTCTTTCTGCTGCAGCTTTTAGGCATGTAAAAATTTCTCTTAAGGGCTGGAGACAGGGCTCAGCAGTTAATGGAGCTTGCTTTTGTATGGGTTCTGGGGAATCAAACCGAGGCCTTTAGGCCTTACAAGCAAGCAAAATAATTATCTCCAAGATGCATCTGGAGTATGCAGTAGCAGGAGGCCCTGGTGTTCTCTCTCTTGCTCTCTCTCTCTCTCTCAAATAAATAAAATATATTTTAATTCTTTTAAGTTTTAATAAGCATTGATGACTTGGAACTAAGGTTTATGATGGTTGTCTAGATTTTTTTAACCTACTAAATATGAAGATGGTTTTTAGGAATGGAGAATAGACTTTAAAAAGGTAAATTACAAAAATAAATGATAGAGAAATTAAATAAGACCTTCCAAACAACTAGTTGGATTTCCAAAAAGTAGTTACATTGATATTATCACAAGTTGAATATGGTATTGTGCGAAAATTTTTGAACTACAAAATTGGAGATAGTTATTCATAAAACAAGAGCCTCCTTTTTGGAGTGGGAGTTTATGCTGTTCCATTACCTGTTGAAAGTAGATAACTTGTGGGTTGGTTTTAAAAGACTCACAGTTAAGAAAATGTCCAGACTCTCAGATGAGCCTTTGGACTTTTAAACAGTGTTGGAACTAGTAAAGAGTATAGAGACTTTTAAAGTTGGACTGAATGTATTTTGCAGCATAAGATGATCATGGAGCCTATTGGGACCAGGGGCAAAGTATTGTGGTTTAAAAGTGTGATGTCCCCTGTAGGCTCATGTGTCTGAACACTTGATCCCCAACTGATGGCACTGTTTGGGGAAATTCATGAACCTTTAGGAGTCTGAGGCTGGCTGGAGGAAGTCTGTTCCTGGGGGTAGGCCTTGAGGGACAGAGCAACCAGCCTGAAAAGGGTACAAGCCTGGGTGTCTTTCAGGTCAGGAAGATGTTTGGCTTATTGGAATGCATTGGGAGAAAGGGATAGCTAACAACCACAATAATTTGCTTAACATTTCTACTGAACTGGGACTGATTGTTGAAGTAACTAACAGTGTTGGGCTTGTTAATTTTTGAGGTGCCCATTAGGTATCTACATGGAGAGGACATGTGTCTGAAGTTCAGAGGCAAGCCTTGACTGTTGATAAAAACATTGGTATTAAGAGGATATAGCTGATAGCCTAAGTCATGAGCCATCATGCATCCCCAAGTCATAAAAAGGAGTTAACCCAGCCTGATTGATTGGCCATATCATCATTCAAAATTCAGAGACAAAGAACCACATTTATCACTTACAGAATTCCAAACACAAAAGGAAGCCTCACAGGACAGAATTAGGACTCATGAATGGATGTTACAAGTCACAGATTTTTGGCAAGTGATCAAAGGCTGACTCTTTTGCTTGGAAAGTGTAGCAAAAACTGACTGACTCACCTCTCAGGATCCAGGGATATCAGCCAAGGGAGGGAAGAGTCCTACTAAGTATAACTCAAAAGATATATAGTAGACCATAATAAATGATATCATCTTAAAAGCCATCTGTAGACTGTCTTTGTAAGTTAAACTGAGGGCTATGGCAACTACTTATTAAAATAAATGTTAATCAAATATATTTCGGCTTGTTATCGCTGATAGCATTGTATCTCAGGAAACTCTCTTCTGCTTGCTTCTCATGGTCTTTTTGAGTTTAGTCTTTTAATGTAACAGCCATCTTTAATTTCTGGGTCTCCACAGTAGTCATTTTCTGTTACCACTTGTATATAACTATCAGAGACTTAAGAGCAGAACCGACTGTGTGAGAGAATTCGCAGTTCTGCAGGGATTCAGCTCTATTATTACATATGTGAGGGTGGAATGATGGGAGGAAAAGAGGTCAAAAGGAAGGGGTGATTGATGGCAAGTGGGTAGAAGACTTGCTTAAAATGTACTGTTTGGGCCCTGAACACCCACAAAATGTTCCAGTTTAGAATGTTATGTTATTGCTGAAAGTATATGCATACAATAAAAATAAAAAGTTTCAGAAGAATTATTATTAATAATCACCAGACAGAAATTTTATGGATCTCTTAGAGAAAAACACAAAATGTACTTAGTGCAATTAGCATGTGAGACATGCTCAGTCTGCATGTTGCATGCCCACATAGAGAAGGGATTTGGATGCAATGTTAACATTGACATGGGTTGTGCTTGCTTCTGTTTCATCTTACATTGTTACAGTTGCCTTAACATTGCTGGGACAAAGCCTCAGACCAAAAGCAACTGATGGAGGAAACTTCTTTCTGACATTTTCATTTTGCTCTCCCCTCTCAAGTCAGAGATAAGCGAAGTACCAGAGGCCTGGGGTATCTTTCCAGCACTTCACTCCTTTACAGTCTGGTGCTTGCAGAATTGAAGTTCACTGTAGCCAGTGGACAAGGGTGCTTCTAGCAAGAGGTGCCCACCACCACTGGAAGTGTGAAGTCTAAAACCGCCTGAGATGCACCCTCCCCATGAACTCCCTAGCACACTGTCTGGGACGCTACTGTTCTCATCTGCAGAGAAAGGAAGCAGTGTGCCTGCTTCACAGGGTGGGGTGCCTTTCTTGAAAGGTAAATAGATGCCAGTTCAAAAACGGGCTGCATGAGACACAGACCTAAGAAAAGCACCCCATTTGGAGTGTGCCCAGCTATGGATACAAGGTAGCTGCTCTGAGCACATTCTTTTCCTCTGGTTCTCAGACCAGGTGAAAGCCTGTTCCTATCTTCCCACAAAGGCTTCTCCTCTTCCCCTCACCCTCTACTTCCACGTGTTCATTTCCCAGAAGCAAAGTTAGAGAATCCTGAGATGTGTTAAAGATACACTGGATTTTGGTGCCTTGCAGAGAACTCATCTGAATTCAAGACAAGGCTCTACAATGAAAACTCCCACAGAGAGGAGGCTGGAAAGTCAAATGCAATCTTTTTAAAGATTCACATAAATATTTTTCCCATATGTTTGGATTGG
Organism: Zapus hudsonius; assembly: GCA_004024765.1. Lineage (NCBI taxonomy): Eukaryota > Metazoa > Chordata > Mammalia > Rodentia > Dipodidae > Zapus > Zapus hudsonius. The sequence goes on along the minus strand of PVHP010005194.1, from coordinate 46,667 downwards.
CTAAAATGAAATTAGAGGAGAGACTTTAAAGAATCAAAATCTCTCAGTGCTAGGTCTGCAGTCTGGTCTCTGAGGGCCTCACAGGAGTGCATCAATCCTCATTCACCTCACTGCAGCCTGGCCATGGTCTAGACATACCAGCTTTTCTCAGTTCCTCCAGGGCACTCTTCTCTTCCTGACATTTGCTTTTCCCTCTTTCCTCAACTTCTGGCATCTCCTCATTTGCCAACTTCATGTCTCTAGGTCCAGCAAACTTCCTCAGCACCGCCTAGCATATCACAGGGGTAGATGCTCAGTAACAGTTCGCTGACTCATTTAATGGGTGAGTGAGTCAGTTACCTGTTGATTTCACTCATCTAAAGCGTCATCCATTTGTTTTTCTCAAAAGAGTTAACAGTAGTCGAAAAGTTTCAGAAGAGCAACTCTATCTATAGTTTTTAACTCGGAATTTTAACTGACAAAGGACCGTGTAGTTCACCTACAGCACTGATAGAAATCAGTCAATGAGAACCTGTCCCTATATTTCTCTCCTGGGGCCTTAGGAGAGGGGGTGAATTCAGCATTAGTCGTCCTTATAAAGGGCATAGGCCACACTTGATGCTCATGCTCTCGACTTTAAGATCATTTATTAGAATGGAAAACAGGGCTTTTATGTGATAAACTGAAGACATATGTGATTTCTAGATAGACCACCATCTCTAAGCATTTTAATGGTCCCATCATTTTGATAATAGGAAAAGAAACAGCTGTAACCTCAAAGGGAATAAGAGATAGTTTATTCTGGAACCAAATAGGAGTTATCATGGCCTGGACACATAGATTTATATTACCCCAGATTCTATGTTCCAACATGGGAATGTTGTTTTTATAGTCACATGAACATGAAGTTTTTATAGTCACAGAACAGTCATAAATCAAAACAATTTCAAATACATTGGCTAGTGCATCAAATAATCGGGATACAATAAAGTAGGGAACACTCTGCAGGCCTCAGACACTATCTGATGACACTTAGTTTCTGGGTTGGTGGAAGCTAGGGAGTCCATTCCTACATCCCAAAAGGACTTAATAGTCGCAAGATGTTAGGTTATACACAGTTTGAATCCCCAGTATACATGTAAAGCCAGATGCTGTGTGCATCTGGAGTTTGTTTGCAGGGGCTAGAGGCCCATTCTCTCTCTCTCTCTCTCTCTCTCTCTCTCTCTCTCTCTCTCTCTCTCTCTCTCTCTCTCTCTCTCTCTCTCTCTCTCCCCTCCTTGCAAATAAATAAATAAAATATTTTAAAAACAAGCAAAATGGCACCTTTTCTTGAACTAAATAGTTGGCTATCTTTATCTCTAGACAACTCTCACTATAATGAGATGATGGCAAATTAGTAGAATGACCTAGGAGGACATTTGGTACCTAGGAGACTTGAAGCATTGATGTGTCAGAGCCTGAAATTTATTTATTATTTTTTAAAAATATTTTGTTTATTTATTTGCAGGCAGAGAGATACATACAGAGAGAGAGAGAGAGAGAGAGAGAGAGAGAGAGAGAGAGAGAGAGAGAGAGAGAGAGAAAATCCAGACACAGGTACCACCTTGTGCATCTGGCCTATGTGGGTACTGGGGAATTGAACCCAGGTCCTTAAGCACTGGAGATAAGTGCCTTAACTGCTGAGCCATCTCTCCAGCCCCTGAAATTTATTTTGAAATAGCTTTTTAGAAAGTTTTCATCCCCTATACAGAGTTCAGGTAAATTATGAGAGTGAACTCTGCTAATTTCAAAGAAAGTCAATGTCTTTGGAACTAGTAATTGAGAATATTTAACACTATTGAAAATGGGACCTTACTGAGTCTAGACTTTGTTTAACCCTAATTTTATATTATGATTAAGCATGTGTGTTCTTTTAAAGAAAATATGATTCTACATGTGTATGAATGAGTGTGATGTGTGTTTTCACATGTGTAGGCAGAGGCCCGAGGTTGATATTAGGTGTCTCCTTCAATGGCTCTCCACTTTATTGACTGAGACATTCTCTCGCTTGGACCCAGAGTTCACCAGATTGGCTAGCCAGGGTGTCTCAGCAATCCCCAGTTTTCACCTGGTGAGTGCTGAGATTACAGGCAGGCCACCATGCCCACCCTTTGGGTGTTGGGGATCTAAACTCTGCTCCTCACACTTGAGCAACAAGTGTTTTATCCACTACACCATCCCCCCAACCCCTGCCATGTGTTTAAAATCTTTTTGTGTGCTTTTTAATAACTTCTCAAATCATTTAGCTCCAATTTCTTTTTTATCTTAATGTACGAATGCGCACACACGCTGATATTTGTTTATGAGTGTGCATGTGTGCATGTTCAACCAGGGTCTCTTGTTGCAAACAAATGCATGTGCCACTTTTTGTGTCCAGCTTTCCATAGGTATTGGGGAATTGAACCCAGGCTGGAAGGCTTTGCAAGCAAGCACCTTTAACCACTGAGCCATCTGCCCAGCCCTCTTAAAATAGTTTTAAGAGAAATTTATCATGGAGAGTTTTAGCCTTGAGATTCAATTTACTTATAAGAAATGAACTTGAGATAACAGAAATCAGACTGCTGCTTAAACACAATCTTCATTGAAACTATTTGATGACGCAAAAGAGAGCAGAATTTGGTCCTTGAACTAAAACAGCTGAACTCTAGTACAACCCTTGGCAAGTCTGTTTTGAAAGAGAATACACTCTTTGACATCCAATGTTTTTAGCTTGATCTTGGATAGCAATTAATCAGATGTACATTAGAAATTTTTATTAGCATAAGGCAACTTTATGTTTTACCATGATTTAGAATTTGATAAAGCTTAGGCAAGCTATTTTTTAAAATATTTTATTTATTCATTTTCAAGCAGAGAGAGAGAGAGAGAGAGAGAGAGAGAGAGAGAGAGAGAGAGAGAGAGAGCATACCAGGGCCACCACCTTGTGAGTCTGGCTTATGTGGGTCCTGGGGAACTGAACCCGGGGCCTTAGGCACTGGAGACAAGTGCCCTAACCGCTGGGCAATCTCTCCAGCCCAGGCAAGCTATTTTAATGTATTTTTACCTAACAGGAGGATAAAAGCCACAATGACTGAAATGAAATCATTTAAACTTAAACAATGACCATTTAATAGAATTAGCATGAACAAAGCAAGAGAGAGACATTATAGTCTCTTTGGCTCAGTTAAACTCACTGTGGGGAATTTATCCTTTCACCCCAAAAGTTTGCTTACATTACAGGTTAATGTCTTCCAAGGAAATAATTTTCTCTGGAAAGCATGATTGCACTGAGCACTGTGGGTAGAGAGCAGGTATTAGATGCTGTGCAGAGTGGACACAAAGAAACCCTTCTTCCCACAACCTTCATGTTCTGTAGGGCTGGTGGTAGGGAGCTATGAGAAATGGCCAGAGAAGACACTGGACTCTTGCCTGGAGATGTCTTCGGCCAGCAGGAGACTAGAGGGTTGACTTCACTAGATCATCAGTGTGAGTCCCCTGAAGGCAGCCATTGCTCGAGCATGAAAAATGAATGAGAAAGGCAATAGAACAGGTTCTACACATTAAAGCGCTTGTGCTGGCCCTCTCTTCTTGACTGAATGATCAGTAACTAATCCTTCACTAAATCACATAGATAAAACCCACAGTGAACTCCAAAATCAGCTAGTCCAATTCAGTTAGATTTGAAAGTTTTTTTTTTTAAAAAATAGAAAATCAACCATCCTCAGAAATGTAATACGATTCTGCCCAACATGTTTCTGGATGAGTAAATATCAGTATTTGATATTATTTAAAACCAGACAAAAATCTTTGATGTGAGGACCTGAGTGGGCAAGAATGGATGCAAAATCACCACGCAGGCTAAATGCACCTGCCTACTGTCAGCTCCCTGTCTGGATCAGCCCCCAGAGACAGCAGCAGCCCTCCAGAAATGGTGGCCCAATCTGGGTTCCTTTCTAATGGGATAAACAAGGCCTTTGCAAGGGAGGAGCTTACTGTCCTCTGTGAGATGCAGAATATCCCAAGAAAGATGTTGCCATTGTTTTTCTTTGGTTTGTTGTTGCTGTTTTTAATTTGTCAATTAAATCTTCAAAAGAAAAGTTTCTAGGAATAATTCAACTGTATGTAAGCAAAACTACTTGGATGCAGATAAAATTTTCTGAGCAGTGCATTGTGCTGGATGGCTCTTTAGCATGCTGGAATACACATTCTCTGTTCATAGTGGGGGATCTTCATCTCCTGAATTGCATGTAACAGTTTCTATGGGGGGAAATGAAATGAAATGAAATGAAATGAATGAAATGAAAGTATGGAAGATCGTGTTATTTTCTACTCTAGGGACATTCAGGCCTAAGAAGGCCTTCCCGGCCACCATAGTAGGCAGGGCTAATATGAGCTGCCCCACTGTTCACAACACCCCCTTGCTAGCTCTGGGAACAGCTTCTCCTTGCATGCGCTGTCAATATGCACCCGAAACACAGAGAGGCTGTAATCTCTGCTACTAAATAGATTTTGTGGCGTTCTAGTGTAGTTATGGGAGAAAAGATTGGTTATGAAAGAGTTCTAAAATCTTATTGAAAATTGGCTTCTCACTGCTTGCTGTTAAAATGTGTGTGTTGAATGAATGCATGCTCCAGCTTAATTCAGTTTTTCCTCTTTCTGCAGCTCCTGAAATTCTCAGAGGCTGTGCCTATGGACCTGAGGTGGACATGTGGTCTGTGGGAATAATCACTTATATCTTGTAAGTGAAGGAAAGCAATCTTTGCGTAACACTTTCTAGGTACCAGTAGCTCTCACAAGAGCCAGAAGTTGACTTCTTATAATTTTCTATCACACCAAATATAGTTAGTGATTGAGTTTTCTCATAATGAATATTGCTTTTTGTTTTGTGCTTTTTTGAGGAATAGAACTCCAGTGCTTTTCTTTGCTCATATTGCTATATAATTTATAACATATTTAGGAAATTAGCAATCCAAAATTAGTATGTTTCTTGTAAGAATATTCTAAATTTTGTTTGGATATCAATTTTATTTTTGTATGCTAGATTTTCAAGTCCCTTGAGTTTAATAATCTACATAAATTTCTCAGAGTGAAAAAAATATTTCACTCTCTGGTATCTCCAACTTCATTACTGATCTATTATGTAATAAAAAATACAAAGTTTCAGGAACTTTGTCAGAACAGTGATGGAATTGGAGGGACTGATGAGGGAAGTCGTAAACCACAGTGAAGAGTGTGCAAAAAGAAAGGTTGCTGTAAATAATCTGAAACCCAGGATCCCGGTGAGCTCAAGAGTTTGCCATTTTCAAGAGAACTGAGCACCGTGTTTTGGAATCCATAATATTCAAATCTTTAAAGAGATTTTCAAGGGTTCCCAAGAAAGTGCTTGAATCTTAGACAAGCTACCCCAACAAAACACAAGAGAACTTGGCTCTCTCTCTCTCAGTTCTGGGGGATACAGTCTGAGGTCAGGGCGCCAGCACGATTTGTTCTGGAGAGAGGCTCCTTCCTCTTCATCAATCCTCACTCACATGGCTGAACAAGAGAAGGGAGGAAGGAGGAGTACATTAGCTGTGTGGCCACTTACCAGGACACGAATCCCATGAAGAAGAATCTAATCTCAAGATTTCATTTAAATCTAATTATTTCCAAAGCTTCTATCTCCAAATGCCATCATATTGGGGGTGTATCTTCAGCATAGAGTTTGAGGAGACATAATACAGAGAACGATGGCTTTGTTGTAATTTTATTTGCTTTTCTGTTTTTGACAATTGTATACATGTATATGATGTATTTTCATTTTTTTCTCCCCAATTGCTCTCTCTTTTCTCCTCCTCTTCCCATTCACACCCTTCTCCTGCCTTCATCTCCACCATTAATTTCCATCTGACATTCATGCCTTGTATTAATTAAACTCGCTTAGTTAAAATTGGGTTGTTTGCATGATCATGGGTGGAAGGTTACTTACTATGGAATGGGAGACTCACCGCTGGATACACCACCGATGAACCTGACTCCCCTCTCCCAGCAACCTAATCTTATAAAGTGCTGTGTCTGGGTCTTGTAAGCTAGAATGAGCAACTAAGCTAGGATCCCCAAGCAAAATGGCAAACTCTAAGTTCCCCTAGATGTACATATTGGTTGAGAGAAAAGAAAAAAAAAAGTTTTAGCAAGCAATCCAGAAAATGGTATCTTGCACTTTACCCCAAATATTAATCCCATGTTTTCAAGAATGTATTAAATCTTGAATGGATTTAGAGTTAAAGAAAGAATCATGTTTTGCAAGCTATTGGGTAGTTTCTGTTTGCCACACTGAGTGCTTACTTTATCAAAATCAATCCCTAGTCATGTTGTATAATTCCTCTGCGTTTGAGATAGCCTTTACTCTAAAGAATTTTATCTCCTAAATTATGTAAGAAACATATTTTCATATGAAGGGAAAACTGAACTATAAGGACTCAGGTTACCCTAAAATAAAATACACTTGATTATAATTCCATGTTAAAATGTACGGGGAGACATTGAAGCAGTGATAACTTGAAAAGATAAAGACATTAAGTTGCATTCTCTCTGAATGTCTGGAATACACATTAAATAAAATTTCATGCAATGACCACTGATATGAAAAATGAAGGGGAAAATGTGAACATTTGAAAAAACATTTTAGAACTTTGAAAATAACTTTAAAATTTGTAAATTTTCTTCCTTCCAGTCCATTACCAAATTGTATAATCTATTCTTATACTTCTTCCATTTTCACATACTTAAGATCATTAATAGGTGATGATTGGAAGTCATTAAAATAGCCCCCCAAATGGAAATGACAATGACCTTACAATTAATACACTTTCAGCTCCTGAGCCTGGGGGCTTTCTACTCAGACTAGTTCATAAACTAGTGCTGTGAAGTCCTCCTGGCCATCTCCTGTGAGCTGTGCCACTGGGCTTCTGAATCTTTTTTATTTAGCTTTCCTTTGTACTTTGTTGGGTACTGTGACGAGACTATGACATCCAGCCACCTGACTCATTGCACTGGGTGGCTGTGAACAAAGCAGAGAAGTAACGGAACAAAGGGAGTTCTCCTTAGCTTTTCTCTTGATGTTTCCTGGGAGAGCTACGTGAACATCGGTTCAATCCCATCACCATTGCCTAAATGTTGAAGCACCAATTTTATATTCCCATTTCCATATGTACATACACTCTGGGCTTTGTCCATAAAGCCCTGAATAAGAATGTGATTCTTATTGATAGGAAAACCTCTTTTTGTTCCTTTTTTTTGTCCCTCATCTCATCATTACAATTATATTTAAACTTCACTCCTTAAAAGTTCTACTTGGCAGAGATGGAGGGATGGTTATGTGTGTAAAGGGCTTGCCATGCATACATGAGGGCCTGAGTTCAGATCATCAGTACCCACGTAAAGCGCTGGGTATGGTGGCATGTTTCTGTAATCCCAGCACCAAGGAGGCAAAGATAGGGAATCTCTGGGGTTCCCTGGCTAGCTGGTCTAGCAGAATCAGTGAGCTCCTGGTTCAGCAAGACACTCTTTCTCAATAGATAGGCGATGAGCTATTGAGGAAGATACCCAACATTGACCTCTGGCTTCCACATGCCACATACACACATGAGCATGTGAAGCCACACACACATGCATCCACATGCCTGTTTCATACCATTTCTGTAATTGACTAGGTTGAAAACAAAGGCCTGTCTATTCTGTTTCAGGACTTCTGGTCCCTTTGTTTATATTTATAAGCTATAGGACTGGGCATCTGACTACTGAAGTGATCAAATGAGAATCAGATATTATCAGATGCTATCAGAAGTTCAAACCTTCTTATGCAGCTTTAAGCACTACATCTCAAAGGCTTGGAGCTACCCTATCCAACACACACATTCGCCCTGTATGATCCCAATGGCCTCCTAAAGTACCATTACAGTATCACCATTTCCGAAGGGCTTTTACACCAGATATATATACATGATTGCTACTTTGTCATTTTCTTTTGGGACACTTTAGTCGCAGATGGCATACACTGTTTATCTCTGTCACTAAAGCACAAGGTCAAGATGAAAGAAAAGGCATTCATGCATTATAAGCTTTTAGTTATCATTTTATTTTTAGATTTTCGAAATGGAGAACATACAGATGCTCCTGAAATGAGTCTGGAAAGATGTTTACTTTTTCTGTGACTATACAGCAACAAGATAAACTTCTGTAGTTGTTGTAAGGTGCTAGGAGGGCCAGGGACATGCTCTCCCTTCTAGCCTTATGTTTCCCTTCCGTGAGTCAGACCCAGGATTCTCTGTGCAGACTGATGCAGGAGGCAGGGCGAGGATGCATTAGTCTAGGTCTTAGTACTTGCAAGGAAGTTCTTCTGTCTGGCTCTAGAATATTTGGTAGAGACAAAAGACTCTCTTTTCATGAGCAAGAGGACATAGGAACTACTTCCTCAAAGCCCACCATTTCAGGATGCACTTGAACTTCTCATGCTCTGTACCAGCCTGCTCAGCTTAGGGGGAAAAATATGAGCGGGTAGGGGCTGGAGAGATGACTCAACGGTTAAGGTGCTCGCCTGAAAAGCCTAACAACTTAGGTTCGATTCCTCAGCACCCACATAAAGCCAGATGCACAGAGTTGCACATGCATCTTGAGTTTGTTTGCAGTAACTGGTGACCCTGGCATGTCCATTCTCTCTGACTGCCCCCCCCTCTCTCTCTCCTTTTCCTTTTCTTCCTTTCTCCCTCTGCTTGCAAATAAATAAAATAAAGGTTTTTTTATTTTAAAAAGAATCCAAGAGGGTGGCTTTACCTTATATTTTCCTACATTCTTTTCAGAATGGATTCTTCATATATATTTTTTTTCCATAATGAATTACATTATTTAGTGGGCCAACAATGAGTTGTTATCCCCAAATTCCCCAATGCCCCCCCCATCCCCAATCAGCTGGATATCCTCCTCCGTGGGCCATCTGGATCAGTTCTTGGGACAGGGGACCATGGATAGCCTAGTACTCAGCCCGGTCCTCCTGGCCCAAGTGTGTTGTTACTGAAGCCAGGGTGACAGAAACCAACAATTTTCGACACAAAGACCCCTAAGCTCACAACATTAAAGCAGCCTTAATACTCACCCACCACGACTCAGGGAACTGAAAGGGGGCAGAAAGATTGTGAGAGCCTTGGTGGGGGAGACTATCCAGAGGATTCTTTTTTTTTTTTCTTTCTGAAGTTCTTGTATTAGTCAGGGATCTCCAGAGGAACAGAACCAATAGAATATATAGATTTATTAGACTGGTTTGTGTGATACAGGTACAGTAGTGCAACAGTGTCTGCCTGCACAGGAGAGGCTGAGAACCTGGGTAGTTCCTGAGTCTGGATGTCTCAGCAGATCCACTGGGATGCTGAAGGCCTGAAGGATTCTTTGAAAGCTGCTGGTCTTCAGTCCGTGTTGGAAGGTCAAAGAAGCTGGGTTCCAGTGTCAGCAGAGGATGACAGTGACAGGGCAGATCACTCCCCAGCAAGGAGCAAGCCGGGCAGTCAAAAGCATCCCTGTTCACCTCCGCAGCTGAAGAGCTGGGTGAGAGGCTTCCTCTCGCATCCACTCTTTCCCCCACATGCCCTCAAAGAAGCGTCTTTCAGGTGTTTCTTGATCCAATCAAGTTGAAAAAGTGAGATTAATCAGCACAGCTCCCTTTGGCTCCCTAGTGATTTCATCACTGCCACCTGTCTCTAAACAGAATGGGCTTGGGAATCCCACATCAGCAACTGGTTTCCTTCCCTCTTTTAGGAAGCCAGAGTAGTGTCCCTGTTCCTGTCTCCCTCTTTCTCTCTTCATCATGATTATGACCCTACAGTGGAAAGTGAAGGAGGATGTGGTGGGAGATATTTAAGATACGCAAAGGTGAGGGTTACTGCAAAGTCAGAGTCAGGACAGGCCCCTCATCTGTTGGCTGCCGGTGATGACTGAATGAATACTTTTACTTCTGGCTTATTTCAGTATGATGAACTCCAATCTAGAAGGGTTGCTTCTATTCTCTGGAAAAATTAAGTGGCCTGACATGAATAAAAAGTTCCTTTTATTTCTCTTCCTTGAAATCTCTGTGTTTTAAAAATCCCAGCTCTTTCATTTGATACTAAATTGGTACCCTAATCAACCTCTTTGATGTTCTTAATCCTCATGAAAAGAGCCCTGGTAAATTGGTAGCGTGATATTTGTAATTTTAGTTATTGTTATTGTGTCATTATTGTAATGATTATTGTAGCTTTCTATAGGAATCCAATGCCTTTTTTTCTTCTTGGAGATATGGTTGTGTTCTTACACTATCTGTAGTGAATTGTAAGAAGGCTGAGTAGACTTGTTTTCATGGAAAAAAAGAAGTCTATAATTTCTGTGGAAATGTGATAAAATACACTTAATCCTTTAAAGACTCTCGTTTCTCTATATTTTTTCCTGCAGACTGTGTGGATTTGAACCATTCTATGATGAAAGAGGTGATCAGTTCATGTTCAGGAGAATTCTGAATTGTGAATATTACTTTATCTCCCCCTGGTGGGATGAAGTGTCTTTAAATGCCAAGGACTTGGTAAGTATAATCAGAACAAAATGAAATAAATTTATGTTTAATAAACAGTAAAAGCCAGTTTTAAAACATGCCATTTTGGGCATTATAGTTTTAAAATCATTTTAAGGTATTTTAAATATAAAATGTTCATTAATTCATCTTTCTTGTGAATAAGGAAAAACATATATTTTGACTCATCACTAACTGAATTATCACAAATTACAATTACTCGTAGTTAATACATTTTGCTGCTTGGCAAATATACAGCCCTATAATGATACTATGTTAGTATAATCTAAACATCATTCACATAGAAAATGGCTTGTTTTACCTAAACTTAGAGGTACTTCAAATTCATTTAATTCGGTACTTGAAATTTTATTCAAATTTATTAAAATATCCTGACAATAACCCAAGTCCCACTCGGTGTCATTGGCATTAGTGTTAATAGTGTGTTTCAGTGTTTGCTTCTCACTGGAGGTAACACTGAAGCTTATTAAAATTTAGCAAATACCTCCTGGGGAGAGGGCCACCTCTTCTAAAAACAACAGAACAAAAATGATGTATAATTGAACCATTCCCCATCAATCCTACAGAGAAAAACTTCAAAAATAATGACAATCTGACTTTTGACATTTTAGAATCCATGTTGCCCTCCCTTCTCTTTAAAGGTCAGTATGTTAACTGTGCCAAGGTTCAGTTTCCCAGCAGAAAAACTGGTCCAATGGACTCAGGTTTCTAGAGTCTTCTCTCCAAATATTTCTTGCTTTCTATACTCTTTTCTTGCTTTCTATACTCCTTCATGGAACAGGTTCTTTTGGGTTTACATTTTTTTTCCTTCTCGACTGGAAAGGGAGGTAGTGTGTGTACTGTATAAATATGCCACCCAACACTCCCGATAGCTTTTGAATATATCTATCCCACGTCTCAGTTCAAGCCACTGTCCTTTCCTACGTGGACATGACCACACCCCCAATCTGGTCTCTCTGCTTCTTCTTTGGCGCTTCTCAAATACACTCCACCCAGGATCCTGATGCCTCTCCCCTAAGCAAACAGAACCTCCTAGAACTTCACAATCTGAGGGTAAATCCAGGTAATCACAAAGTTCCCCTAAGTCTATGTTTTTTGTAATTCAGGTCAGAAAATTAATTGTTCTGGATCCTAAGAAACGGCTGACTACATTTCAAGCCCTCCAGCACCCATGGGTCACAGGTAAAGCAGCCAACTTTGTGCACATGGATACGGCTCAAAAGAAGCTCCAAGAGTTCAATGCTCGGCGTAAGCTGAAGGTAAAAATCACATTTTTAATTTATTTTTTCTAGGTTTTTTATTCATCTCCTATGTTACTAGGCTTTGAAGTGGCTAAGATGCTGACAAAGCCATTTACAGCCTAATTATCCTCATAAATTCATTGTTAATCAGGGAAATATGTTACATGTTGAATTTAGACATCAACTATATTGTTACTTCTCATCTAAGCAAGGTTGAACATTTAAAAAATATTCTACTTATTTGTTTACTTGCAAATTGCAAGCGGAGATAGATAGAGAGAGAGAGAGAGAGAAAGAGAGAGAGAGAATGGGAACACCAGGGCCTCCAGATGCATGTGCCAGTTTGTGCATCTGGCTTTACGTGTGTACTGGGGGAATTGAACCTGGGTCCTTAGGTTTTGTAGGTAAGCATCTTAAATACTGAACCATCTCTACAGCTAACTTCTGGTTCTTGGAGCTTATACTTATTCAGAAAATTTTCTTTCTGAATTTGTGAAAAGAGAGAAACAATTTTTCAAACTATTTCATACTATAATTTCTCTAGTTGAAATGATGTAAATGATACTGAAAAGTATTTTTATATAATTTTAAATATGTGACAGAATACAAATAACATATAATATTATATATGATAGAATACAAATGGAATACAGATTAGGTGTTTATGTATAATGATATTTTGGCTGCGTAGATCCCAAAGAATAGCTAGGGGTCAAAATTATGGTTTTCTTCAGTCGTTTTTCACAGGATGGTAGAAATTAAATAGATCAGAGGAGATCTACTGTCAAATTTTTAAAGTACCTTGTATAAAGTAGCCTTGACTTACCCCAGTATTTCTGAAGCTAAGTTTACAATATAACTCTCTTATCTCCATGTCTCCTAACAGCCATGGACCTAGTATTCCCATGAAATAAATACTTTGAGAAATCATGTAAAATTCTGTAGTAATTTGTGGGCAAACTCCTCTTACACAAGTTTGCAGTTGTCCACATTGTCAGACAGTCTGATTTGAGATTACAGAGATTTTGCTGTTCATTCTGAAAATAAGTTTTCTTCCAACAGCCAGTCTTAAAATAATATACATTACTTTGAAATATTGAGTACTGACTTATAAAACATACTCTGGAAAAAAAGTAGTTATTGCACCCTGATTTAGTATTCCTAAGAATATTTTGTTTATTTATTTGCAAGAAGAAAGAGAAAGAGAGAGAGAATGAATGAATGAATGAATGAGTGTACCAGGGCATCCAGCCACTGCAAATGAACTCGAGATACATTTGCCACCTTGTGCATCTGGCTTTCCTCGGGGCCTGGGGAATCAAGCCTGGGTCATTAGGCTTTGCATGCAAAGTGCCTCAACCGCTGAGCCATCTCCCCAGCCTCTGATTTAGTTAACACGTGGTACTTCTCTGTCTTGAATTAGGCAGCGGTGAAAGCTGTGGTGGCTTCTTCTCGGTTGGGAAGCGCCAGCAGCAGCCATAGTAATATTCAGGAGAGCCACAAGGCCAGCCAAGAGCCATCTCCAACCCAAGATGGCCAGGAGGACAACCAGGCTCTTACAGAAGTGCAGAGGGCTGAGGTAGAGCTGAGGAAGGTTGAATCTGAAGAGGAGGTGGAAGATGAAGATGTGGAGGCTAAGGAGACCCCCAGGATGGTGCGTGAGGCCCTGCAGGATGGCATGAAGGCAGCAGCCCCAAAGGAGGAGATGCTGGAGACTATGGAAGAAGCAGAAACCTTCAAAGACGACCAGGCAAACCCTGGTGTTCCACAGCAAGATGTGACCGAGCCAGAGGACTGAGCTGGAGACCAACCCCAGCATTTGACAAACTTTACCCCCCCAGCAAGGAAGGTTGGAAGCATGATATGCAACTCTAGTGATTCTGTGTTGAGGTGCAAAAAACACAATACACATATGCCAGTTGGCAATCCTAATTTCAATGCATGTGATCGCTTTATGAAAATAACAGTGTTTCCTATGGCATGTAATGGATCCCTAATACTGATGACTTAAATTTGAAATTGCAAGTAAACACAACACTTAAAACCATAATTCTCCGCCTCCTCTGGCACATATTTGAAATGAGATAGCAAACTACTTTCTCTTTGAAAGTCTCTGGACTTCTTCCAAGGCGGTAATTCCTGATAACTACTGCTCAACTAAAGCTAGTCGGAGTTAGAAGACACATTCTCATGCCTTTTCAAATATTTTCCATCATTATTGGGTTCTAGTGTTATGATAGTTGTACACTGTGTGGAAAAAAAATCTGTTTACAATGTTAAGAAATTGAAGATTCCTATAAGGGCCATAAATCCATAGTCCCCTTTAGCTTATGTGGAGAAGGTCTTATTATTTTTACTTACATGGATGATATAGTCATAAAGAATCAAAATGTTCTATCATAAAATTCTACCATTTTACAACTGTAGAAAAATTATTTTTAGCTGATGCTGAGTTTATTTTTTTTCATCTGCTCTCCAATAAGATACCCCTTCCGATATACAAAACAGGTGAGAATAGAGAAATTTAGGGAAGAAAAGAAAAGAAAATTAGGACTTAGACAAAGGTCAATACTTTTTAAATTTCTCACACAACCTGGGATTTGTAAACATATACAATCTTTTAGATAAGACAACTGTTATATACACTATAATTAATGCATTTCAAATTTTTAGAAAAATCCATTACACAGATTAATGTCAAAATGTCTGACTGTCGTGAGAAGAATTTATCCCACTAACAGATAATTTATTGACGCTATTGGAATAAGGAAACTTCACAAAAAGTTTCCCCCTACATGGCCTTCAAGATAATGATGAAAACTTATATTTTTTTCTCATACTTGGAATGGAAAGGCCCATATTTTGCAGTGCAGTTTTTAACTTTTCCATGTCAAGAAATTTAACATGTGATTTTTTTATTTGCCTTTAAAAAGCAAGAAAAAAAAACACCGTTTTTAAAACAAATTTCTAAGGAAAACCTAACATTTTACTATGATTTACCCAGAATAGACATTTGTTCTTTTTTTCTTTTTCTTTTCTAGGAACAGTTTTCTCTTGTAAAAATTACCCTAAATCCAAGTATCTCAAATTTCTAGTTTGAGTGAAAATGAACCTCTTAACCAAAACAATTATTACATTTTTGATGAGTTTTCTTAATTTTTTAAATAAAAATATTGCTTTGAAAATCCAAAATGAAGATAATAAAAATGACCAGCATGGAAAATTTTTCATAAAATAATGAGATCTTAATTTCTTTTGAATCATCCACAAAGCTGTTACATTGGAAAACGACCCTGAGTCTCGGGCTTCTCGAGGCTATTAGAGTCTTCAGTATTTCAAGCACAATTCTACTAGAGTTTCCATGAGCAGAAATCAATGTGGTGCTTCTAGTATTCCGTATCTGGGGATCTGACAGGTAGCTGGCACAGAAGGAAGGAAAGGCCCTAGAGAGAGTGTTGTCTGTGCTCAGATGATTCTTTTTGGCTTTAGTCTATTTTAATTAGTAGCATTTGTACTCTTCTTCCTACTCCTCTTCTTGCCTCCCTTAACTGTTCCTTTTCAGAATTTTAGTGTGATAAAAAGGGCTCTCTATTTTTAACCTTCAAGAATGTTGTCTCCGTTAATACTTCCATTTAAGAAGACTCCATGGAGACTTAAAAGATGTATGCTAAGTGTCTCATATACTGGAAGGGCAAAGAAGAAAGACAAAGGGCTCTTGTTAGAAGGTGATAATTATCGATGCCCACATCCTCCACCATGAAAAAAAAAGAAGTGATAATTAGTTCAAAGATGGGAGCATACCATCACTCCAGCCCACCCCTTTTTGTTCTACAGGCAGATGTTCTTTTTTTCCAGCAAGAGCTGATGGCACCGGTTGGCCCTGTGGACTCTGAAACAGTCTGACAATAACTGAAGCAGGAATGCACTTGATAATTTTCCCATTTAAGTGAGGGCACGTGACCACTCCTTAGAGATGCTTAAGAGAGTGAGGGTAAATTCCCTCTCTATTAATATCTCTAAACTGCATTACCTAAATAGCATTAGGAATTTTAAATTTTGATTTGTATGTTAAATATGAAGCACTGTGGTTAATAATTCAGATGTCCACAAAAACAGTCACTTCAGTCAAATTATTCAGATTTCATAGAAATAAAACTTAACAATAATAACAATAACAATAAAATAAGAATAAGAATATTCTTAACAAGAATAGCCAACATTTACATTGCTTATTAAAATGAAATATATTATCTATCTCAAAGATTATTTAGCTAAGGGAAGACAAATAGTCCTAATTGGAAATAACACCAGATAATATTATTCTTTGTGGACAATATAGTCACAAAGCAAAATAATTTTTAAAATTTCAACAAAATAACTCACATTTGCATTTTGGAGCTAATAGTCACCACATTACATTACTAGCTTTTATTTTGAGAAGTTCAGCTACATTTGAATAAACTAGGTCCTTTTACCATAAAGAACAATCTGGAATAATTCCCCCTTGCAGAAAAATCTAATTACAATCCCAGTGGTTTTCTCAAACTGGCAAGAGCTCATTCATACCAGAAGCACATAAGTTAAGTAGAAGTTATAATAGGATGGTTATAAAAGTCTAGAACAAGTGCTAATATAAATATAAGCTACACACATTTTTTTTCCAAAACAGAAATTTGCTATGTAACCCAGGTTGGCCTAGAACTCACAGTGATCCTCCTGCCTTAGCCTTCTGAGTGCTAGGATTACAGTAATGTGCCACTAAACCCAACCATATATGTAATTTAAAATTTTCTATTAGCCACATAAAGAAAAAAGATGAAATTAATGATAGTATATTTTAATCTAATATATCCAAATTATATCAATATTAAAATTAATGAGATATTTTGAATGATTTTATACTGCTTTTTAAATTGGCAGTGCACACACCTTTAGTTCCACACAGTAGCCAGTGACCACCTGTAAATGGCTACTGCTTCAGACAGCTCTTGTTCTAGAGTACTTTTTATTTTAAGCAAAATGACACTGAATTTCTGTGCTTGCATTTGAGCTGCCTCAGTTTCCCACATGGGAGATTTGGTGAGAGGCTAACATGAAGAGGTTTCACAAATGTTACAGACAGAATTAAGTAAAACTGGTGGTTACTCCTGACCATCCTGCCTCAGAAAAGCATTTTCTATGACTTCAAAGGACAAGGTTCCTGGAGTTTCCTGAATTGTAGTATTGCCAGAGTCCTTCAGGCCCTGGACACCTGACTGATTTCTAGTCTCCTGAATACTGCCACAGAGCCAACAACATTCTCCCCCAAATCTCCTTTGGGCATACCATGTGATCCACTGAGCAAAGTCCACATAAATCACATAAATTGTAGTCCCGGACTAAGGTGAACACCTTCCTTATGTTGAAGGTGATCTTTCTTTCTATAAACCTACTGAACCAAATGAATTTGCATGGTGGGCATTATATTAAGATATTGACAATAAACCCAGCTGTCCCCAAGGTGGGATATTAGCTGATGTGTTTTCAGATTTTCTTAGAAGGGCTTACTCAACACTGCCATTACACACAGATTTCTTTTTTAAAAAATACTTTTGGAATCTTTTTACATACTGGTTTTAGATTAACTGTCAATGTTCTACAGCCACGTTTAGTGGCAGACTTAGAAAGAAAGGGGCAGCTTGTCTTTTACTGTGACCTCACTCCCATGCTTAGCAGTTCCCAGCTCCCGTTGCATAAGCAAGGTAACTCGCATGGCTCACCTGGATCTAGAGCAGCTGGCTGCACTTCAGGTGGGAGAAAGCAAAGGCAAGACCAGAAGAGACAAAGATAAAAGTAGCAAACCATTCCTTCTGCTTTCAGTTCATTCTTGCAAAGCCAGATCCTAACGAAAGTTGTTTGTTTTTGAAGAGCTGAATTAGCACTAGTTTCTTCTTGATGAAGGTTGACTACATATATAATTGACAAATATTCAGAGACCATCAATCACACAATTACAGTGCCATTATGCAATCTACTGGCCATAGCAGAGTGTTCATTCAGTCTGCTTATCTAGGTTGACATGAGATAGCACAGTTTCCAGACATTCACTTCTATAATGAGATTTGTAATGTCCTTCTAATTACTGCCTATTAGGTCATAATCCAATTTCCTTCATGCTCATCACTGATATTTTCTTTACCAGGGTCATGGCTGAAATTTGAACATTTGCTGGTTGAACACTGCTTTATAATTAGATGTCTGTCTGCAGTATTTTAATTTAAAAATATGCATGGGTAACTTTAGTATTGGTATGGTTATAATCACACAATAGACATGTACACAATAAGTCACTTCACTTTCTTGTAAAAGTCTGACTCTCTAGTTCCTTGAAGTTAGAAAAGTGAAAGTGGACAGAGTGAGGGGATCAGAGAAAAAGAGAAAGAGAGAGATCCTGAATATATATTAACTACATACCTCAATGAAAATGAATCCCAGCATTTCCTCTTTCTACACTTTGACCCATTAAGGGTAAATTTTTATCATTAGTACTCCTGGTGGATATTACCCAAAGTCAAATAATGTAATCTTAGTTCAATCATTGTATGCCTATCTTGGAGAACAAAAACAAACTGAGTTAGTTAAAATTGAATTTTTCATAAGTGTTTTTGCATGTGCTCAAGGAGGCTTGGTTATGTGATCTTAGCACATTATTCATATAAATAACTATTTGTAGCATACTTTGAAGATGGATCCTAAAAACCCATAGAAACAGCAAGCTGACCTTTGCTTTGATTCATTATGTTAAAAATGAAAGATATTTAATCTTCAGTAAGATTGAATAATCTCTACTTTCCATCTAAAAGATTATTTCAGCCTACTCAAATACAATAGACTTTATATTAGACATTTTTGAAAACTGTTTTCCTAAAGCTCCCAATTTGGACAGTTGTGAATGATAAAAATCTACTCAGTGTGTGTTTTCTTTAACCTTTACTTCTAAATGGAAAATTCTATTTTGTAAAGGAAACAATTAAGTATGGCTATATATTGAAAACTATCATTTCGTAAGTGTGCTTCCTTTTAACCTGACCTATTTTGTATGCCTGCAATGTAGCTAATATGCATCAGTTACAAAATTCATGATTACTTTTTTTCTGTACATAACATTCTTTGTTTTGGTAATTCTTTTATAGTCATGTTCTAACATGTATGTTCTAACATGTTCATCTGTTATGTACTTAGGTCAAAATGGCATAAAGGGCCTTCATTCTATGTCCAAAAGATGTTGCTGTTACTCTGAAAACTTCTCAATGTCCCATGAGTTCAGTGAATTATAACAGCTTACTTGGGGTATAAGATATTCCTTATGCCCAATCAATAAAGGTATACACAAAAGGGATTATTAATAAAAGAGAGGCCAATGTTAATATGTTAATAATCTTACTTGTTTAAATGCCAAACATTTTTATTTCTGGTCTTTGAGATATATATAATTAATGTGCATTTAAAAGATTGATTTCCACATAATTCCCCAAGGATTTAAATTTAAATCACCAAAGAATAGTTTTTAGGGCTTAGGCAAACTATGGCTGACAGAGCAAATCTTCCAAAGTTTATTTTTATTGAAACACTTGGACTCACTTGTTTGTGTATTGTTTGAGGCTGTTTTCAAGCTACTATAACAAATAGAGACCATACAAACCATGACACCTGAAGTGTCTCTCTGACCCCTTAGAGAAAAAAAAGAGACTTGTTTTTGATTATATTTCACCCTTTTATCCTCTGGGAATACATACATATTCCTACACTGCAAAGATTTTCCCCTTAGCTTAAGGTCTTTACTCCTACTTGCTTCTTAAAGAAGTTAGATGAGTTTAATTTCATGTTACAAATAGTTTCAAAGCAATTGTGTAAGAGACATAAATTAAAAGTAAAATTTTCCTACAGAACAAAAATTATAAAATTGCAACCTTCTTGAAAAAAGGAAATTAGAGTAAGAGCTGAGTCTGGTCGAGAGTGAGAGCTCAGTTTTTCAGTTCTTTGAGCATGATTTAGGAACTTTATATTTCTATGCATATAAAAGAGATCAAAATCATATACATCACAAACATTCACTCACATTACGTCAATCTGAAGCAGTCAGCCAACTAAGAATTGAGACTTCTTTGGTTCTAGATCTCTCATGATACTGAAGTCGTTTATAGTAATTGGGTTTTCATGAACTTTGAGGATGTAGTGTGCTGCATCATGGGGTATTCTGACAGTGACAAGGACTTGCTCATCAATAGTTCAAGGAATGGACAATTGGCCTACTCGTTCATGAAAGAAAACAACTTTGCAATGAACATGCTTTTCTGGGAATTCTATATTTCATTTCTTTGAGAAGAAAAGACCTTGCATAAATGCTTTACTTTTCCTGCAGATTTAGAAACCCAAGAAAGGCCCTGTAGTCTATTTCTGCATAAGAAATTATGCATTTCAAAATATCTGCCTAAAGGGAAGCAGGTGACCCAGATCTGGAGAGAAATTTAGACATTGATGACTGTGTTTCAGTTTGACTTTCACCATCTGTAGCCAAAAGGTTAAGAATGAGATGTTAAGCAGACTACCTATTATCCAGCAATCATTAGGAATATTTAAAATTATGCATAAATATACATTCTTTTCAAAAAACTGTTGCAGCAATTAATAATATGATACAGTCACCAGGACATGTTACAGAATTCATGAACAAAGGTGGGCGCCATCTTCCAGGTTTTCGTGTTGAGCATGTGTAAGAGACAGACCTTATTGAAATGGAAGAGAGATTATAAGCTACACATTAGGCTTCCACATTCCTACTTGCCTATCTTCCGGATTGCTCAGAGATTCAAGGTGCTTACTGACAGACTTAAATGTCTTAGAAATGAATAGACCAAAACCAACAGCTCATTTTCTTCCTAGAAATGAGGCCCCATTTGCTAATGTCAAAACCTCGCAGAAATAGCCCATTTCGGGAGCCCATTTTCCCAGTTAACTTTCACTGACAGACTATTACATATAATGGAGGCGTCAAAGATGAATGACACTCGATGTTATCCTCCTCCATGAGTGGGCATTTCAGTTAGATGAGGCAAGGATATCTGCAAGCCTGTGCTAAATCACGGCAGATGGTAAGCCCTCCAGGGATGGAAAGAGGGAAATGCTCCCTTTGGTTAAGAATGAGCAAGGAAAGCTTTCTGGGAAAACAGGTGATCTGAAAGAAAGGTAAATCTTTGCACAAAGGAAGGAGAAAGGGAGCATGCCAGGACAGAGTGAAGAACGGAAGGGCAAAGTGAAGATGGAATACCACTTGATGGGAAAGGCTAAAAGACACAGGAAGTGTTGCTGTGTAGCAATTTGGGATCTTTCGTGGTTGACTTAGGTGGACTCTGCTCCTTAGTTCCTCTGGATGAACACAGGAGCAGCCTTTCCCTCGCACATCTAGCCCTGCACACTTGGCTAGTCCAGTGCACATCTAAGCAGAATAATACCATCCAACAGATTGAAGACATTTTTGCAAGTCAACAGTTTAAATAAAGCCTCTGCCACTAAAACCAAAAACTACATTGGCCAGATATCCATAGAGTATGCTATGCTTGTCAAACTGCTTATCCCAGTTATGGTCACAAAACTGCCGTCTCCAATGAGGCAATCTCTTGTTGAAGCCTCACTAATGGAGGGACAAACCAAAGTTTCCATTGTTATTTCAAGGGTTTAAGTTACCTGACTTGAAAGGACATGGTCTATAGGACTAGAGATGGAATCCTGCCTGGAAGTTTAAATCAAGAGGATTTGTAGGGCAGGAGAGATGGCTTAGCAGGTAAGGTGTTTGCCTACAAAGTAGAAGGACCTGAGTTAGATTCCCCAGTAACCATGTAAAGCCAGATGCACAAGGTGACTTCATTTTCAGTGGCTGGAAGCCCTGGCACACCCATTCTCTCTGTCTGCCTCTCTCACTCTCTCTTTCTCTTCCTCAAATAAATATTTCTGAAAAGGATTTGTAAAGCTAAGTCACAAATAAAAATTTTAGAATGATCAGAACTGATTTCTCCAGACATTAAAATAGTCCTGTAAAGTTCTTTTGTCAAGTTCATACACTCTTCTCTAAATTCCTTTTCATATCACTCATTGCAGAGTTTTTTCATCCATCTTCAAGAAATTTTTTTTCTAAGTATTGCAAACTAACCTATTGCACCACTGCAATTCCAAGACATTTGTTTTTAAAGAAATTTTTACTGCCAATTAGAATTAGATTCCAGTATAAATACTTGTGTCTTGTAATCCTGATTATTTCTGGCAATGTCTATGATTAGTGAAAGGCTACATTATTCCAGGGTAGGTGAAATGAGGAGATAGGGTCAGACTGACCAACATCTGAGTGACAGAAAAGAAGCTGAGAATTAGAGCTATAGTTAGGGTAACAGAAAACAGGTTAGCAGACATTGAGAAAGGAAACCTTCCTGGAGGGGTTTTCCTGCTTATGTGCTATTACCTGGGCAGTCATTTCTAGTCTATTCTAGATGTAAATTTGTACTTGTGGGTTATTGGAAACTTCCGAGACTAAAGAGCCATAAGTAGCTCCAGTCGCAGCAGAAAGGACTAAAATAACAGAAGACCATCACATGCAGGAAATGTAGCTTTCTAGTATCTAGACTGTAGGTTGTCAGTCTCAAACAGGTCTTGAAAGATTTGGAAGGCAAAGGATAAATAGGTTAGTTTGCATAACTGAGATTAAAGATGACTTTCCCAGCTTCCAATTTAAAAGGACTGAAAAGGAGATGTGAACATTTCATTTGTTTTGAACATTTCATTTTAAAAACTTATCATAATGGTGCTATTGATTCCTTAATACAAAGATACATTACAATATTTTTAGCTAAATAGATGTCAGGCCTGGTCATAAATGTAAATACAGAAACTTTGTAGAGAATTCATCAAAATTGTGCCCATCTGCTAGTGTTTTAGGTACCATATTCGTCGATGGTGGAGTAACCTAAGACCTATTTCCCACAGAGGGAGCACAGCAGTCATTGATTCTCCAGCTGTCAAAAACCAGGAACATTTGAGAGCTCACTATGGCTTCTTCATGGGCACAGGATGGACAATCTAATTTGATAATTAAACGGACTCATTTGGCAGTGGTGGGTGGGGCATGTTTGCCATGAACTTGAAGAAAGAATATATGAAATGAGCACAAGCGAATGTTGGTAGACTAATGGTAGCAACTGACTTTTAGTGAGGACCACTGTTACTTTGTATAAGTTCACATAGACTGTCAGAATATGTCAAAAGAAGCCGATACCTTGTAATCGGCAATCTGTAAAGCAGTTTGCATGTACAGTATGATAATAAATCACCTAAGTCTGCCAAAACTTTGCATTCTGTGATTTGAAATGTTACTGTGACTCAATGAACACACATGGGCATTTCCCTGATGTCTGAAATACATAGTTGGATCATTCTTTGAAGGTTTTTCCCATTCAGATAAAATTAAGCTTTGAGTTCCACGGTATTTTTAACACTGCATGCCCAAATACTTATTTTTTATGTTATAAAAGTGAAATCATTAAAGTCATGGGAGATTAAGAATTATTTCATCCACTATGTTTGGAGAGTTATCAAACCTATAAAGTTGGTGATTTACATAAGTTCATTGAGACTGAGAAAGGAACAATCCAGTTGTTGTGGTCAGCTTTCTAGTTGCCACGCAGAAAGAACCCAAGCAAAATCGACTTGTGGAGGAATGGGTGTATTTGGCTTAAGGACTCCAGGGGAGACTCCATCCTGGCAGGGAAAACGATGGTGTGAGCAGAGGGTGGACATCACCTCCGCCACAGCACTGCAAACAGTGGCAGGAAGGTGTGCCAAACACTGCCAAGGGGAAGCTGGCTTATAACCCCCATAAGCCCACCCCCAACAACACAGCTCCAGAGAGGTTGCAAAATCCAAACTGCCATCAGCTGAGGATCTATCATTCAGAACATATTCATTCGTTTGTTGGGGACACCTGGATCAAACCATGACACCAGTGAACCCTCTATTTAGTCCGATTCTCTTACCACCAGAAAGACAATCCATTCAACACAATGGCAGCAATCCATACAAAAACAGATTTTTCGTTATAAAAACTTGAAAATGCAGAAAAGTAGAAAATTTTCTAAAACTTTTTTATATATAAAATTACTTTTATAAAACTTTCCAAAAGTCGTTTTCTCTGTGCTGTGGCATTAGTTTACTTTTCCTTACAAATTAGCAGTTACATCGTAAACTTTTCTGTATCCCTCATTATAGCGTACATACCTTATGACAGCTGCATAATAATTAGTGACAATTCTCTTTCTTTTCCCAGTAACACTACATAAAGCTTTTTCTGCATTTGGGGAAATCCACCCTAATGGAAATGTGAGATTACAGAGTCAAATCACAGTCAGTGGTCACTTCAGAAATGAGGCTTTCAAACCGCTGGTTCTGAGATTAAAAGAAAAAAAAAAAGAAGTCCTGCATGTTGACTCCCAATAAAGCCGCATGTTTGTAAATGTTTCTTCCTTGAGCTTGGCCAGTGAATTATCAAGCATGTTGTGTGGAATGTTTGGGGGGAAGGGCTCATATGACAGCTGGGCTCACTTTTGGAATTACAGTATTCTAAGTTCACAACCCTAGGGCCAAGAGCCCGCCTTTTTGAAAAGATATCAGTATCCACACTGGTATGTTACCAGTTGAAGAAATTAAAAAGCAAGACTCCCATTGGATATCAATCTTTACATGTGTTTATATTTTTAATTTTTGTTTTTATATGTGTATCATTTTTATCTCACTAGTTCTGTATGTCTAGATTACTCGTAAGTCAGCTGTCCTGTACTCTGAAGAAATGTCACCCAAATAAAAAATAGGACTAGAAAGCCCCTGAAAGGAAAGCTGATGAATGAAACCTTCTAGGTACATGCATACCCTTTCTCCATGGTTTTCTCTCAAAATTGTGAACTTTTCCATCGCAAGTAGCATGGAAACACCCTCCTCTCTCCTGGGGTGACTTTGCAGTTCATTTTCAAGAGTTCTGTCATCAGCTGACTAGAAAAGTAGTCCATATGAACACACAGAGCATTCATGTTGGATGTCATAATTACCTACCTATGAAGGGAAGCTCCACCACATCACTGCCCTGTGAATAACCATATACAGACACCCAGGGGAGCTCCCAGAGGTTAGGCTATGGCTGGCTATCCAGTCACGAACAGCACTCTCTCCAAGATTGGAAATTCTTAGTTCCCAGCCACCTTTTCAGTAATGGCAAATTGTGTGATTCAGATTTCGAGGAACCAAACTCATGGGAGCTTCTAGGAATGCTTGTGTCCCTGGTAAGCGATAGAAAAGTTCCAAGCCATCCCTGCATCCTTATTTGTAATTCCCAGGGCCAGTCAGTTTACTTAAAGTAAGACAACTGCAGAAACAGCCTGTTGCAGTCAGCCACACGCCACTGGGATGAATCTTCAAAACCAGGCACAGTTTATGGGAGGAAAGTATTTATTTAAAGTACAGATTGAGGGGAAGTTCCGTAACAGTGAAAGAGGTTGGCCCTCTTTCACAGGTCCAAGCAGAGAGAAAAACCCATCACCTACAATACACACACAGGACAGGGAACAGGTGTGGGGGGGGAGTGAATTCTTTCACCTTTATATAGCCCTAGGGTGGGGTCTTACAGTTTTATCCCAGACTTAATGACTTCCTGAATCTCTGGAATTTCGTTCCTGCACTGTCCACCAGGAAAGGATGTTTACTCCTGAGCTTCCTTATATTCTGCCCCCTACTGAGAGGCTGCCTTCCTGTGAACTTCCTCAGAGACCCACCCAAGATTACTCAAAAGGTCAAGTTGACATAAAAACTTAACCATCACACAGCCCTTACGTTCTCTAGTTGAAAAACATTAACCACCTATATCCAGATGTCTGAAGTGCACTGCACCAGCTATAGCCACACACAATAATCAGATTGGATCAGAAATGTATTTCCAGAGGAAATGGCCAGTCCAAGATCAAAGTGTCTGGTGAAGGCCTGCTTCCTCAGAAGGTGCCTTCTTCCTGTCCTCACCTGAATTTTTAGGAAAGTACTAAATGAGTATACATGAGGTAACCAATTACCTCCCAAAGCCTCACCTTCTAAGTCATCACTATAAAGGTTAGAAATACAACATAATTTTGGGGTAACAAGCATTCAGACCACCACACTGGAGGTGAAGTGGGAAAACTCCATTTGAACAAGTCACATTTTCTATCACATACTACCACAGCCTCTGTAATGACTATTTTATGATTTAAATCACGGGTGTCCTTGTTACAAAGGAAAATATCTGCAGGTTGGGGAGATTGCTCAGTCAGCAGGGTTCGACTCACAAGCATGGCCTGTGTGCAATCCCCAGAACATAGGTTAAAAAAAAAGCCAAACTTAATGACATGCAATTATGATCTCTGTGCTGGGAAGGCAGACCAGTGGATCTCTGGGGTTTGCTCGTTGACTAGGCTAGTCTACTTGGTGAGCTCCAGGCTGAGAGCTGGCCTCAAAACAGTGAACAGCATCTAAAGAGCCATAACTGAGGCTGTCCTCTACCTTCACATGCATGCAAACTTGTGCTCAAATGTGTGTCTGCACACATCTAAATACACACATAGCCACAACTCCTAACCAGCTTAGCTGTTGTGGGAATGTGCACCACACAATCTAATCTGGCCATTTATCACTGTAATAAGAGCAGAATGTATTCATTCTTCCAAGCTATATGAGCTGCTGTCAGTGAAATATTAAAAGCCCACAAAGGGTTATGATATGTGGTCAACTGGAAGGTGGTGCCTAATGGGGAATCCACGTGCAACGCAGGGGACCCTGGTCTTTTGCTTTCATTTCTTGGGTCTTGAGATAAGTAGTTTGTTCCAATACATGCTCCTCTCAAAATGTGCTTCCCTGACCAGAGGCCCAAAGCAAGAAAGTTCTGGAACCTTCAGAACTATGTGTTGAAATAAACCTTATTTCCTTAAGTAACATATAGCAAAGAAAGGCTATAAACTCAAAAATTCAGCAGTACTGTTTCTAATATTATGTGCAACACCTTTAGATTAGTGTGTGGGTTAATATTTATTATCCAGGTTCATGTTTTTTTTTTCTTTTGTTGACAGTTCAAGAAGTTAAAGTCTCTAAAGTTAGACTATAACATTTGGTCAGTACTCAAGATTAAAGCAAGATCAATGACCAATTACAAGAGAGTCCAGAAATATTTATTCAGATATAATCCATTATAATTAAAAATAAATATACATTTTATTTATACTAGTCATGCAGTTATTTATTAAATATTCTAACTTCATATGTAGATTCATAAAACAATCATAAACTACTTAAATATCTATATATAGCTTTTTTCTTGAATTATAAGAGATGAATTTTAACTATGTATATATAACCTCCTAAACAACACAATGAAGAAACTGAATTTCATGCCCCTGTGCTCTGGAATGAATCTTGTTTCTTCTATGCTCAGGTTCCACCATCTCGTACTTCTAAAAGTTGAATACAATAACCTGTGGGCCAGGAGTGTAACTCAGTGGCACAGTGCCTGCCTACCATGCATACATAGGTCCTGGCTTTAATCCATGGCAGATGGAGGGAAGGAGGGAAAGGAAGGAGGGAAAGGAAAGAATAGAGAGAGGGAGAATGGAAAGTACTTCTGTAAGTTTTACTAGAAACCTGGTCAAGATTTCTGTTAGCTGCTCTGGATTTATTAATTTGTCTCTAAGGTTCAGAAACCTGTAGCATAGCATCTACTTAATTAAAACAAATTTAAGTCCTGATTCAAGTAAACAGGTAAAACTTCCATTGTCATCAAATTTACATCAGACCTAAAAGTTCAATTACATAATCAGGAGCATAAATTGTGCAGTTTTACTATCTTCTCCAGAGGCAACCTCAGATATACTTTATGAGAAATTAATTTAATTCGAGTAATAATAAAATGACCTTTAACTAGAAATGGATAAAAGTTTAAAAAAAAACTATTAACTAGGATATTTTATACCAGGCAATAAATCTACCTACACCCAACTTCATGGAACAGTGAAGTGATTTCTGACACTTACAACCCCTGTAATACTCCAGCAGTCTACTCATAGATAACTGAAGAATATTAAATTCTAACAATTAGCTTTTGCTGAGTATTAAATTTCAAGGATTAACTAAGTTATCAATAAAACTCAATATTCCAAGCAAAAAAAAAATGTGACTTCTACAAAACTAATTTCCTTTTTAAAATAGTATATACTGAAGACAGCAAGATTGCAAATATTTCCTATATACAGAAAATAGTAACTATAATACTTTGACAGATTATATTTTTACACATCCTTAGCTGCCATGTTACCTTTAAAGAAAAATATCTGGAAGCAATAATTTTTTATTTTATTGACAATTACTAATTTATTTCTAAAGTACAGATGTCCTGTCCTATTCAGCAAATACTGAAGTCTCTACAAACTAGAAACTATTTCTACTAAGAGTAATTCCACGAAGTTGACTACTACCTTTATCTAATATCAAGATGAATTAAAGCAGACTGAACAACTGTGCTATGGGTTATGGGGCCACTGGTGACTATGGCTAATCCAAGTCAATCCTCAGCAGCATCTGTAGACTTAGCAAGGAAAACTGGATGCAACCTCAGTGACTCTCTTACGTTTGTTACATGTTGAAATGCCATTCTGAGTTAAATAAAACATTACTAAAATTAATTTCAGCTACATATTTGAATATGGCTGCCAGGTTATTTTATATTATCTATATGGCTTACATTATTTTTCTCTTATAACACTGCTATAGAAGCAGCAAACCCAGTTGTACATTAATTCCATCCCAAAACATTTTTTATTACTATGACATCTGAGAACACATTTAATACATTATAACAAAGTTCCTGAGTTTAAATTCACAGGGGTCCTTTCTTGAAAGCAAACCTGAACATGACCTACTGGAATCTTTCTCATCCTTTTCCCTCTCCCACTCTCCCTCCCTCCCTCCCTCCCTCCCTCTGTCTCTCTCACACACGTGCACACACACACACACACACACACACACACACACACAAAGGGTCCGTTCTTGAAAGTAAACCTGAACATGACCTGCTGCAATCTTTCTCATCCTTTCCCCTGTACTGAGAACTGGGATAAACTTCAGTTAGATGAGCCTGAAAACACCAAATGGAATCGGGGTGACAGAAATGTTCTAAAACTGGGTTGTGGCAATGACCACACAATTCTATAAATACATTTTTAAAAACCACTCAATTAATTGCTTAACAGTAGTAAGCTCTGTATTACATATACTCTATCTCAATACAGCAACTTTTTATGACAAAGTGCGGAGCTGGAACCATGCAGATATAGTGTCATTGAGAAACTGCACATAAATTTTAAGTGATTTGAGACTCACTGTAGGACTCCATATTGCAATGAAAATCACACCAGGGCCATACAGTGCACCATGAATTACATGGTCGTGTACTAGAGGGACAGCGGAAGCGCCAGGACAGTGACTCAGGAAAGCGGTGTGTCTAGAGGCACCAGCTCAGTTCAGGCGACAAGAGCCCTTACAGTAATGCATCTAGTCCTGTTAGAAATCATTTACCCAAGCTGAAGGTCTTTCACCGTCCTGGAGAGAATGATGAAATGTATGAAACCACCTGTTCTACACTAATAAAAACAAATGCAGGGAAATGTCAAAGCTAAGACGTAACAATTTCCAGTGGACACTAAACTGTGGTTTTTTTTCCCCTATGATGGTAGAAAAAGGTGGCGTCAAAACCCGACAATTCAAATTACATTCAGTTTAAAAAAGGGTATTGGTGACCTCAATAAAGAATAGACAATTCTTCAGGCAGTGTTTCTGCCAGCTCTTGAAGCATTATATTTCAGTCCAAAAATTATGAGTTCATTCACCATGGACACTGAGAAGCTGTCATCTTTCATTTCTGTTTTTAAAAATTTATTATTTTCAAGGAGAGAATGAGAATGAGATCTGGCATGTCAGAGCCTTCAGCCACTGCAAACAACTACAGATGCATGTACCACTTTGTGCATCTGGCTTTATGTGGGTACTAGAGAATCAAACCTGGGCCATCAGCCTTGTTAAACAAGCACCTTGAACCCCAAAGCCACCTCTCTAGCCCACCTTTTGTCTCTTGAACACCATCATCTCTGGTTACAAAAAAAGTAAAAAAAAAAAAATTTGACTGTGTCAAACTGAGTCTAAATAACTGACTTCTTTCTTTACCCAGAGGCCAACACAGTAATGGGAGATCAAACCTTCATGTACTTGAACCACTATATACTTTTGTGCTTTTTTGTGGCTTGCCTGCATGTAATTGTTTTCAGGACTCACCTAATTAGCCTAAAAAAGGAGAAAAAGAAAAAAGGAGAGGGGAGGGGAATGGGAAAGGAAAAGGAAGCAAAACAGAGAACAGTGGGAAGAAGCGCCATTGAACACTGTGATGGATTCAGGTGAGCACACATAAACATAGATACAAAGACATGCATGGACACACTGAACACTGCAATGGATTCAGGTGAGCACACATCAAGACATGCATGGACACACTGATTGCAGAAGTACATTTGGTAGAGAAACCAAAGTCAAACCACAGCTTTTAAGAATGTTCCTTCAAATAGCTCCATTCTTAGTTCATTCTAGTCATTTCTAACTTGACAGGTGGGCATTTAGCTAAATCTGAAAATGCATTTGCTACAGCTCTACACTACAGCACAGCTGTTAAGTGGAATGCTCTGAGCTGAAAGACAGTGAGGTGACCCTACTAGTGATGAGTCTACCACAAGCTGCTTTCTATAACCCAGACTGCTGCACACTGTGACATCACCAGTGCACATCTAGCAGTTTTTTAATATATCATATCCATAGAAAAAGCTTTATGCTCCCCAAATAAATTCCCAAGAAGACACATATTTTTAAAGATTTTATAAAATAATGCTATCTAGATAGATATCAAAACTAAATTATATTTATACCTCCAGTTACTATGATAGGTACTCTTCACTCATTTTTGGTCTTTTTAATACTTAAAATAACACAAGTCAATTGACAATTTCATCTTTACAAAATAAGAAGACGGCTTTTTTCCTTTTGTTCAAGTTCCTGGCAAACTCAACACCAAAAGTAACATATTTACCTTGAGAAACAAAATTTTACAAGATATTCATAAAGCTTTAAAATAACAAAAATAACACGAAGACTATACATTTGCTAGTTACTAAACAGACACAAGATTCATACCAAGGCACTGTCTCATTTCTGTGAGTAGTCTGACCTGAAGACCTGTCTCTAAGTCTTCGTGGATTTCTGTCATACTTTCATTCCTGGAGCACTTCCATACCAAACAATGTGCAAAAAAGTTTAAGAAAACTTAAATACCTTTTCTCAGGCAGATAGTTACAAAAACATTGTACAACTAAAGCAAAAACATCTCAACTGTTTCGACACTATGCAGACAGGAATTGTGACTCTCACATGTCATGTAGCTGAGGGGAGGAGCTGATTCGGCAAATCTCACTACAATACGAACATGTTATGCTTTTTGTAAGGCTTTCCGTAAGTCACCATAGAAGTTAGTTAAAGTGCTTGACATGGCCGTATCCACTGCAGACTGAGGGATCATTCCACGTAGATCTGTCTGAATATAGCCTGTCAGAAGGCTCTGATTTGGATTGTCTTTAAGAGGAACACAAAACCAGCCACAGGGATGGTTATATCCGCGAACAAATTCGGTTCTCTTTTCATTCCAGTCAAGACTTACCCCTAAAAGGCAATTTTAAAATAATAGCATTAGTAGTAATAACTGATATTTGTCTAAAACTCTAATTTTTAAAAATATTGCCAGATTTATTGTTTAAATAGCTTCCATCTTACTCATAACAAGTAAGGTTAAATGCCGAGAGTGACAACTAAAAAAAAAAGATAATTACCAAGGAGAATTCTGACATGGGATTGGTAAATAGGCAATGGAAAAGTTCTAATCCCTTCAGGATAGATGCCATCTTGACAACTCCTCAGAAACTAATCATAGTTGTAGCAGCCAGGACTCACAGTGCCAATAATGCACTACAAGGTATCACAAGTATTCCCCAATGGGCACTACCATATCCAACTTTAGTACCTGCTCATTAAGAAAAAAGATGTTCACCTACAACTCAAGTCTATACTATATATAACAGAGTACTCAAAGTACTAATTTAGTCATTTATTTTACAAAACAGGAGCCCCCAATTCAATATTTTTAATCTGTTGTTTATTAAGGTAGGGACTCATTATTCTAGCCCAGGTTCATCTAGAACTCACTCTGTAACCCCAGCCTGACCTCAAACTCATGGAGATCTTCCTACCTCAGCCAAGCATTAACAGTGTATGACACCAGACCCAGACAGTATTTTTACTTTTGAAAGAAAAATATAACACAATTCAAGGAAGTAAAAAAGTAGTACATATCATATTTGTAGCACATATTGTATCATCAATTATATATATACATATATTTGTTTACACACATGTACATATACAAATAAACTCCAAGAAACTATTTTCTCAGAATGGCTTTAAAGAAAATCAATGATTGAATCCCTTTTCAGCCAGCCATGTGATCCATTTCTGCTACTATGTTCTAGAGGAAACTATGTAACCAAAAATAAAAAGCTTAGAAAAACTTTAAGATTTGAAAATCCTTCTTACGTTGTCATTTACAACCTGGTCTTAGCATTTATAAAACAGAAACAAAAATCTTAGCAATAACCAAAAGGATTA
This sequence comes from Zapus hudsonius, assembly GCA_004024765.1. Classification (NCBI taxonomy): domain Eukaryota; kingdom Metazoa; phylum Chordata; class Mammalia; order Rodentia; family Dipodidae; genus Zapus; species Zapus hudsonius. Next base: position 14,000 of record PVHP010005194.1, on the reverse strand, counting down.
AAAATAGAACTTATATAGAAAGATTCAGCCGAAAAAGCTCAAATAGCTAAAGCACACTGAAATAAATAGAAAGTTTTAAAATTACTACCACAAGATAAAAGTCCTTCTTCATAGCCCACAGTGTAGGAGAAGTCAACAAACTCTCTTGGGGAAATGATATTCCAAAGCTGGCCAGCAGTAGTATAACGCATCACACAGCAGTTCTGGGAAAAAAGGCAAGGTGGGCATTACTACTATAGGAAATACTCAGACTCACATCAAATCCAATCTCCGGTATAAAAGCATTTCAAGTGTTTTGTTATCAGAGTAACAATTCTGAGCAGTAGAGATCTCTTGTCTAAATCTCATTGCTACTGTATGGATATGAAAAAGATATACAATAAAAATAGAGACTAGAGTTAGTCAATGTCCAAATCTCTAACTAGAGATGAATGATTTCCATTAAAGTAGCCTATTCTGTAAAATAATATTTGCATGGAATGAGGTTAAATGGTTTTAGACAATGAAGATAAAAACCTACAATTTTTTGACTAAACTACTACAGGTTTTGAGAAAAATTTAAACATGGTAAGAAATGAAGAAAAAAAGCACATAGTATGTGGACTAGACAGTTGTCTAATGTTTAAGGTAGCATTTTTATCTCTGATCTTTGCTTTTTACTTATTATTGAAATTACACACACTGGCCTAGAAACCTAAATATGAGAGTGGTATTTTAAGACTTTGAGCTTTCAGAATCTTAACAAGTTTTGAGATGCTCACGATTTGCTCTCGGCAACGAGAGTCGAGCTGTTGTGGAAAAAAACCTCAGTCCTGATCCTCATTAAGAAGAGGACACTGGAGCTTTGTGAGAGGCAGCACTGGATTCCCCATAGATGCCTTTGCCATGACTACTATTCTCGAAGCAATGAATGCAGTGAACATTCGCATGGACCAATGTCAACACACGTGCAACCTGTCTCCTGTCTCTTATACCCAACATGTGCACACACACACACACACACTCACTGTAGCACTGTATCTAAGCAGATACCTCTTCAAAGTGCTCCAAAATATCCAATGAAGTCATTAAACGGTCCCAATCCAAGCGCCAGGGCCCTGGGCGTATATGGTCTATTATTCTATTAACAATGTCATCTATAACACCTTGGGCTTTGTAGCTGAAACACAAAAAATAAACATTATCAGCATGAAAATTTTCAGTTCACTGAAAATATTGAAAGTAGGAATAAAAAATTAATGCAAACTTAAAGAACTTTTCTGATAAATTAAGGTTTGCCAATTGCTTTATCAAAATATATCCTTTGCCCTCAAACCTAATTGGAAAACTGAAGATTAGACTACATACCACCATGAACATAGTAAAATTCCTTCAGTTTTTAATACATCCAAAAAGTCTATAGAATACAGCAATGCTTCCATTTATTTAATTTTATTATGTATGGCTGTGCACTGCACACATACACCATGGTGTTTGTGTAGAGGTCAGGGGACAAGTTCAAGATGTGGGCCCACGCCCTGTCCCTTCTTATTTGCCACCGCGTTTGCTAGGTTAACTAGACCATGAGCTTTTCAGAAGTTCTCCTGTCTCCACCTCCCTTCTTGCCATCCTGTGTTGGGGCTTGACTTTTTACATGGGTCTGGGGATCCAAACCCAGGTACTCGGGCTTGAATGGTAGGAGCTTTAGCCACTGACTCATCCACACACCCTTTTGTTATTTCTGTTATTTTTAAACTTTTATTTATTCTATGTTACTATTTTCTCAGTTATCAAACATATTAGCCTATTCAGTTGCAGAAAAATTTTAATGTATAATTAAAATTTAAAACTAGTCATAGATTGGGAGAAAATATATGCAAGCATATCAACAGACCATACAACTATTATAGAAGACATGAAAAATTCCTGTGAAACCAACAAAAGATGACAATTCAAAGAAATAGGTAAAGGACATATTAAGACTGACCTAAAATACTGATTAATATATTCAACCCCACTAGTATCTGAGTATATGATAATATCACATTCATATCTTAGATTGCTAGAGTTTAAAAACTATCAAGTTTTTGAGGATAGAAACTCTTAAATTGTCACTCGATAGAGCCATATGGCACTATCTAGCATATTTGGATGATATCTATCCTCTTCATAAACAAGGAAACACAAGCCTAAGGATTTACTACAGCCCTGAACGGTATAGAGGAGACTCAACAGCAATCAAAAGTTCTGTCACTAGGAACACTTGCAAACATAAATACATCAGATATATTTGTAAGAAGCAAAAAAACAAAAAAAAAATCTATATCGAATAATATGGTTAAATCTTGAGAATGCTGACCTGATGACTGGAGGAAATTAAAGGCAAATTTAGTAATACATACCCAAAAATATAAATGAAAAAAAAATAAATAAAGGAAATGCTTTTGTATATGGGCATAAAACTGTTTGGTCACAGCATGAAACAAAAATAATATACACACATTCAGATGAGTAAGTTACCTCCAGGGAAGAAAGGTGATATAAGAGAGACCTGGGCTTCAACTCCTTGCTGGAACTACAGGTGTGCACTAGCACACCCAGCTGTTTCTACTCTTTCTAATCTAAACCTGAGAGCAGACACTGGTCCCCAGGAAACTTATATATGGTCACAAAATTTCAGATACAGTATTAAAGAAAAATCCAAGAAGCTAGTCATAGACCCCTGAGTGAAGACTCCTAATTTCACAGTCCTATTACAGTAAGTTCAGAATTACTGGAGAACCTAGAGAAGAAAAGGGGTTGGGTGCTACTCCATTCCCTGGTTTAGAAGGCAAGCACATTCAGACACATGGCTTTCCCTCCCCATGCTTGGGCTCTAGCTGTGTAAGCACTTCTACTTCCTAAGTAATAATCTCTTACGTGATTCCTTCTCTGTTTAAGTAGTAGAAGCAATACTTTCTGCCTGCTGTATAAATCAGTCCTTCGTTCCTTAAGAAACAGCTACTCTTCCTTTTAAGTCTCAACTCAAATTCACCCTCCATGAAGTCTACAAATCTCTAAGCATAGTGTTCCCTTGGCATTTTTTATGTTTTTCAGTCCCCATGGGGAATTACTGATCTAAAGGATTAACTTCCAGACTTGCTTACAATGCTCAATACAATCCCAGTTTCTCAGTCCATTTCATAAATATTGTATACTTCATCTCTTTCGAAATATATTTGGTATAACACTTCAGAACATTCTGTATATACTAAATAGGGCCACTTTCCATCTTCAAAAGGGCTGAGCCCTAAGGATGTGAACATTTTCTACTGCAATTACACAAAGTAACTCTCTCCACGGCTTTTAAAAAGCAATGCAATTTTCTTGGCTATAGGCAAAACTCATGTTTAGCTATAAGCAAAGACTGAAAGGGAGAATAAAAGTCATCCACAACACTACCATGTAGAGATGAATATTTGGTCTCCATTAAAACATTGTAATAAAAAAATTATACTTCAAATATGCCAGTGATTTTGCTACATATAGTGTAGTATTCAACTTTACTCATTTTACATGCTTTGTGCACTTTCTTACATTACTGAGTAATTTCTGAAAATATAGGTGTTAAAGACTATGCAATAGGCTCACCAAAAATGTTGGAGAATTTATTCACTCTCCTTTTACTGATTATTCAGGTTGTTTAGTTTTTAATATGTTCAATAATGGTATAAAGAAACAGCATCTTCCTAATTATTTCTTCAAGATACACCTTTAAAATGCAGAGTGCTAGCTGAGCATATAGGCTCATGCCTATAATCTCAGCACTGGGGAAGTGAAACAGGAGGTTCCCCACAGGCCAGCCTGAACTACATAGTGAGTTCAAGACCGGCCTGGGCTGCAACGTGAGACAAAACAACCATTAAAAAGCCAACAAGCAAATGCCACAGCACTAATATACAATATAAGAAAGGTGAGTCATACCATGCTAATTCAGAATTCTTTCAGCCTTTGATATTATTATTTATGAATAACTCAATCTATAAGGTTGTATGGCCATTTTTAAGGATCTGAGTCATAAGACAAATGTGCTTTTCAGAAAGTTTAAAACCATAAAAGCAAAAGCCAAATGTTACTAGCAATCGTTATTTAGTATCTATTTTTTTTTTTTGTGTGTGTGTGTGTGTGTGTGTGTGTGAAAATGAAGTAGTTTAGCAATATCTTAGATCTAAACAAAACTGAGGTTTTACTTACAGATGCCCATTAAATTCTTCTGAAGGTATTCTCCAAACTGTTACATCTTTCTAGAAAAACAAAAAGTGTTATACGGCAATAATTACATAGGTGAAATCCTGGGAACAAAACTTAACAATTTTTACAGTAAATTTTGAGATACAGAAGTTATCTTTGCCATAAAGTGATTTGTATCTACTATACTTAAATTACATAACTTGAAAGAGGTTTTAGTAGCTTAATGAGATTCAAATACTGTAAGATGCAATGATGGCCCTTATTTGCTTCACTCTGATCTTATTACTATTACTAATACATTAAGAGCATTAAGTATTCATTTTGAAACTGCTCATACCTTTTTTGTTTATGGTTTTGTAGAGGTAGGGTCTCACTGTAGCCCAGGTTGACTTGTAACTCATTCTGTAGTCCCAGACTGGCCTTGAACTCACAGTGATCCTACCTTGCCACCTCACAGGGCTTGTTCATACTTTCAAAAAATTAAGCATTTCACTATTTTTCATGACTGCATTATGTTGAATTAGTCCCTTTTTTCTCCAATCATTTGCCAAGGAACTTTAAATATGAGAGACCTATAGTAGAGAAGAATCCTAGCTTTCAGCCAGCCAGCCATGGTGAGTCATACCATAAAGAATACTAAACGGGGGTGGGGAGGTGGAGAGATGGCTCAGCAGTTAAGGTGCTTGCCACCTAAGGACCCGAGTTCCATTCCCCAGCACCCACAGAAAGCCAGATGCACAAAGTGGAACATGAGTCTGGAGTTCATTTGCAGTGGCTGTCTCCTACCTCTCTCTCTCTGTCTCCTACCTCTCTATCTGTCACCTATCTCTGTGTGTGTGTCTCCTACCTCTCGGTCTCCCATCTCTCTATCTCTGTCTCCTCTCTCGTTGCTTGCAAATAAAAATTTTAAAAATACTAAACTGCCCCACTCTAGTTTTTGATATATCTGATACTATCCCAAACATGCAGTCCCTATACTCCCTGAAATTGACAATGATTTACTTTCCTTGCTAACTCAGCACACTGTTCTTTGATAGCCAAAGCCCATTCTCTAGTCTAGTAGTAGAGATAATAAAAACATATGTGTAGGATTACTAAGCACGCTTCTTCCTTTGAAAGACAACCCACCAGCCCTGGCTGCATAATCATCTATCTTGCACAACATGGTTTCTTGTCCATATATTCCTTATTATTTTGGAAGTCCTTAACCAATATGTAAGGCATACCGGAAATATAAGCAATAAGTAATTGAACAAATTTACCGTTTTCTTTGCAACTCGCCATTTATCATCTTCAATGTTATGGTACTGGATGAGAGTGTTTTGAAGTTTAGTAGAAAAAGAGGCAACATCAAGCAGGCTTTCCATTTTTTTTTTCTTCCTGTTATAAAGACCAAGCCTAACATCAGCAAATACTATTGTAAGTCCTGGGCTAAATTCAAAATAAATTCTTCTAGGGGAGTTATATCTGTACCTGGATCCCATGCCCCATGAACCACCCAGACTCTCTGAGAGTAGGACCTAGGCAGTTTCTTTCCTAAAATCTCCCCAAATCAGGGATATTAATTATACTTTTTGACAGTTACTAAAATCACTCATAAAAATAATACAAGAAATGACAGGAAAATTGTCTAATCCAGATCTTTGACAGGAGTCCAAGAGTCCCAAATCCAGAAGCCCACTTAGAACTCCAATCCTAAAGCAAAATCTAAATCTGCCTCAGTTTTCCTTAATATATATATAACATTACAACTGAGTCAAGGTAGTCAAGTCCAAGGGCTTAGAATCACCCTTAACAGTAACAAGCAAATCTCTCCTCCTGTTACATACTCCAATGCTCACACTGGTCCATTTTTAGGGTTTCCTTTACATGCTTCAAACAAGCCAGACTTTTCACACACTTTTAATCTTTGTATCTGGTAATCTTGGCTTGACAACAACTTGTTAAGATAATTTCAATTTTAAAACCCTGTTGTGGTTAGCTTTCTAGTTGCTGTGCCTAAAGAACCCAAACAAAAGCGGCTTGTGGAGGAATGGGTTTATTTGGCTTACAGACTCGAGGGGAGACTCCATCCTGGCAGGGAAAACGATGGCATGAGCAGAGCGGTGGACATCACCTCCACCACAGCACTAGAAACAGCGGCAGGAAGGTGTGCCAAATACTGGCAAGGGGAAGCTGGCTTATAACCCCATAAGCCCACCCCCAACAACACAGCTCCAGAGAGGTTGTAAAATCCAAACTGCCATCAGCTGAGGATCAATTACCCAGAACACATTCATTTGTTTGTGGGGGACACCTGGATCAAACCATGATACCTGTCCTTAATACAGCCTTCTGCAAGTTATTGTTATATTTTTCTTTCATTTCTCATAGTATTTATCCATACCTGAAGTTGAATTACTGGAATATGGTTCCACTTTTCTGACTACTTTATAGCTACCTAAGGGAACAAGGATCTCTGTCTACCTACTCATCATGATCTTGTCCCACCTACAATGCTAGCTGGCCCACAGGAGGCCCTTACTTAGTAACAACTGAAATGCTTTTCAAGGATTTGGTCTTCCTTTGATGCCAATGCACTAATTTCTTTGTATAACTACCTCCTCTTATTTTATTTCTACTCCTTTTACTCCAGTAAAAGACTAAAGAAAAATTTACCCATTATAGAGCTATCAAATTATTAAAAACAAGATCTGTTCTGGGGTAGGTCTTTTGAAAAAAAAAAAAAAAAGACCGGCAGTAATTTTTCTGTGAGCTAGCTGAGTTATGAATTACTGATCTACTGGAGATGACAGAAATAAATCAAAGCTGTAATATTCAAATAGCACAAAATAGAGCATATAAGCCAGTAAATTGATAAAAATTAAAACCATATAGAAACATAGGAAAGTACATATAGCTCAATCGATACAGAATATACGATTGATCCGTAAGTGATGCAACATGAGTAAGTACAGATTCTACCTATAGATGGAAAGTGGATGAGCTCATTCAAAATGTCTGCCAGTCAGGAATATATACCACTTCCACTCAACAGCCTGCCAACTTGACAGTACAATGACTTTATTCAAGGGTATGTTATAAACAAGCATAAGTTGAAGAGAGCTTGTAAAAGACAATTATCTGCTACTGGTATCATGATTAAACCATATTCTTCAAACTAAAGGGTTCCTACCGGCTTCACAGGAATGGATGGCAGATAAGAACATTTTTTTTCAAAAGCCTTTATAGAAATCAACGATAAAAGTGATAGCTACTATTATAAATAACATCATCTTTGCATGAATCGAGGACAGAAAAGCAAGCAATAACAGCTTACCTATAAAGATGAGAATCTGTAACTTAAACTATTTATTTTAGTAATCTTTCACATCTATTCACCAGCATAACGTCCAAGCTTTTTTTTTTTTAAATAGGACTTACATCTAACTAAACATCACTGCCTAGCTTCTTCTCTTCTTTCCTGGACTCTCCTAAAAACTAGGTTAGCTCCCTCCGATGTTTCCTCACAATGCCATATTGTAATCAGTGACTAGCTATATCATTCCATGTCCCTGTAAAATCTTTTGAAGCAAATAATGCAATCGTTCTCTGTTGTGCTCCTTATCACTGGAATGCATTGCGATTCCAGTGAAAAAAGGGAAAATGGAAAACAAGCTACTTGTTTCACTTATGGAAGACCTCAGAATAGCTAACATTACCATTTCTACTAATCATCCTCAAAATGAGTGACTGAAACTCCCATTGCCATAGGAACAAATGATAAAGCAGTCCTAGAACTGTGAAAGAATACAGTTTTTGCTCTCAAACTTAATTTATGCTGTCTTTAATACTTTAACAGCAGTAACAACAATAAAGCTAAAACTATTAACTTTTATCAATAGCTTCAAGGATAGTGAAATTGAAAGTAGAAAGAGAATGAAGGATGAAACTGAAAGTGATCTTTTAATCCGTGAAGTATGTTTTTCCTGGCAGTTAATTCTTGCATGGATTCGTTTTCATCAAGATTACGTTCACAGTGAATGGTTATTGTCCAAGTTTCAAGCTGTGTGAAAACAGGCATGTCTGAGTACCTCTCCAAATATATTCTTGAATGAGGGAGGTATGAGAAGATGCTATTGGACAGAGTTGGCAAACTTCCGTCTCCTGATATAACACACACTTGGATTAGTTGAAAGGAAAGCATACAACTTGCCCTCCTGCAAGTCTCCAACTGTGGAAAATGTTTTAAATACCACTCGGAATGCTCTTATTAATGCAACCTATTATCCTTTCCTATAACATGGTCAAGGGGTATGTTTCACCGCATATATTCAGAATCTAAGCACTCCATACAAAGACATGATGTCCTGTTAGTCCTATGGTCCAGTGCTGATTGTCCATTCATCATATTATATACTGAAGCTAGATTTTATGTTGATGTTTTCTATGTCCATATTCATGAATGAAAACTATTGGTGATCAAGGAAGCCTTCTTCTCACACCATTTATCAGCACCACAGTCTTGACTAACACAATTCCAGCTATTCTCAAAACTATGCCACGGCAAAATGGCAATAGGTTCTCTTTTAAATATGACACTTAACCTCGGGTAAAAAGTGAATATCCCAAAAAGCTGTCTGTCCTTAGGCAAGCTAAGAGTGCACTTAAAGAATCTGTGATATTGGAACCTTTAACCTTCCGGTACTAAATAAACACAATTTTCACATATGTGAAATAGCTTCAATTTAAGGTGCCATAAGCTTTCCCCAACATGATGTATAACCCAACACCTTATCTTGTATAAAAAGCCAGTAATTTAGCTTTTCAAACTCAAGTTCCCTACAGTACTTTTCATTTTGGAGATGGGCTCTTTCAGGAGATTGCTATTTACAGGGATGAAGCAAGAAAGCACACCTCCGCAGTGTACAACGATCCTTTACAATGCTGACACTTCTTACACTGTGAAACACAACACTTCACAGCTTTCCTGTTGATCCCAAACTGGTGTCCAAGTTCCCAATACTCTAATCCTTTAAATTAGTAACTGATACCCTTTAGTGATGCCCTACTGTGTGGTTGGTCTTTCTAGTAGCTTACATTGTGTTGTTGCATTTAATTTTCATAAATAACCTTAAGAACTCATCCGGTCTTTATCCCTATTTTACCGAAAGGGAATTAACAAAAGAAAAGCTTAAATCACTTGTCCAAGATCAACCAGATAAGTAAGTGATGAAATTCCAACCCATGTAATTTGACCTGGGTCTAAAGGTCTTCTGGGGGAAAAAAAAGCCAAAAGCTGATCACAGACTAGAAGAGACTGTATAAAATAATAATAATAAAACAATTGTCCCCACAATGAATTTTCCCTAGCTCCCGGGTCCTGGGTGAAGTAAGGGAAGCGGCCCGGCCGCATGGGACGCCTTAGGGAGAGAAGACCGTCACCCCGTGGGTGACCCCGCCCGCGGCCCACGTTCCGCACCGCGGGGCCAGGACCACGAAGACCCGACTTCCCGACCTCCAAGCCGCCCGGCGCCGACCCGCTGCTCCGGCCCGTGGCCACCAGCCTCCCCGCCCGGCGCCCACCCGCGGTCCCGGCCCGCGGCCCCCGACACTCCCGGCGCCCATCCGCTGCCCCGGCCACCGACCTTCCTAGAGCCCAGCCGCTGTCCCGACCCGCGGCCACCAGCCTCTCTGCCCGGGGACGACCCGCTGCCCCGGCCCGCAGCCACCAGCCTCCCCCGGCTCCTACCTGAGGCCCGGCGGCCGCACCGCTGCGCTCCCGCCGCTCGCACTTCAACAAGCCAGCCGGCTCCGTGCTTTCCCGGCCCGCCGAGGAGCGGCCAGCAGCAGCCAATGGCCGGACACTGCCTGCCCGCCGCAGCCAATCGGAGCGCAGTAAACTCCCAGGTCGGGGCGGGCCCATCAGTAGCCACGCCCCCTCACTCCGGGCAACTCTGGGCAACTTGCTGGCGGAGCCATGTGTGCCTGCGTGGATTGGCTGGCTCGGCAGCGCGATGGGCGCTGATTGGTCGCCGGGGGATGGAATGATTCCGCGTGGTTGTGGGCGGGCCCTGACTTTGCCGGAGGTCGGGGTAGACGGCGTTGCATGGCGTTACTGGTGGGCTTGGATGTGGGTGGGTGACGGTTCCGCGGGAGGACGGAGCAGGTCTGGTGGGCACAGCCGCCCCGCTGGCCGGCATTTCGGGCCTGTGATGCCAGGACCCTGCCACCGGGGAGCGGTCTCCAGCCGAGGTTTCCCGTTCTGTAGAGAACGGTCAGGAAGAGGACGTGCCCGGCGCCCCCCCCAACCTGAGAAACCTTGCTTCCCCTCCTGTCGGCTGGGGCTCTTGGCCGACCTCAATTCTAAAGTTCAAGTTGTTTGCAAATGAGAGGCCGCTTCAGACCACGCCACGAATCATTCCTGGTTTCCTTGCGGGGAGAGTAAAATAATGCGACCCTTACTAACACCACTCGCTAGTTGTTACTTAGGTGTGCAAAGAAGAGCGATTTGTTTTGTCCGTGTATGGGAGACAGTGGAGTTATTTGTATATTGTGAAGTCCCATTCACGTGCTAATTATCATTAGTTAATCAGTGTGCTCCTTAATTGGATGATAGATCTTTTGAGATATTTGAGGAGTAAGGGTTAAATTTAGGTTTTTGTCTCATGGAACCCTCTTAACAGCCTCCTATGACAGGTGTATTTCACAGATGAAAAGCACCCAAGTTTTTGAAGGCACTCGATCAAGACTGAGTGGCTAAGCTACAACTTGCTAGCTCTTCTCTGGACTCTAAAATTGGGGCTCTTAATCCTCACAAAACTCATAGCATGCATCATTTTTCTTTGTCAAATGCGCCTGTGCACAGCAATGGGCAGGATTCTGTCAAAGCTCTTGAATGGCAACCCCAAGCCTGAGGCAGGATTCTGTTGCTGAAGAAACCACAGAAAGCCATCTATCGGCATCAAGAGACCCTGTGAGAGGTCCAGAACCATAACCAGCCCCCAGGTGGTAGTCAGTGCAGTGCTGGAAGACATTGCATAAGCTGCCAGGGGAAGCTGGTCAAAGATAGCTGGAGAAAGCAAAGACCACTGACATAAAACACTTCAGCCATGTGTAGGCTGAACATACTTCCTACTGGGAGAGAACAGTGAGCCAAGACACCAGCACTTGTGCAATGGAGGCACCAAAGCCTGGGGGAGGCAATCAACAGCTTTTAATTCGGCCAAGTAATCCACTTAGTGATGGGGAGCCCTAAACTGGAACTGGGGACTCAGGGCGAAATACACTGGGAACCAAAATATTAGGCCTTCAAAGAGAAATGCACTACACGAGTGATTTACAAAGAGGCTACTAATATTAGAATCTAGCTCATTCAAAAATGTTTATCTGAATTAACCTAAACTGATCTCACTCTCTGATGGAGATTCTGTTTGTATCTTTCAGAAGGCAGAGAGAGAGAGCTATGGATCCTCCAACCCTAACAATGATCCGTAAGCCGGCAAGAGATGAGCCACACCAGATCTTCCATGAGGGAGCCATATAGAACCCCGTAGAGAGTGGAGGGATAAACAAGAGACCTATAACCACAGCCATTCAGTCAACACAGGATAAGCCAGACAGATAGACACCAACGATTTTCAACGCAACCTAAAGCTGAAGTACAGAGACTCCTAAGACCTCAATAATAAAGCAGCCTTAATACTCACCCACCATGACTCAGGGAACTGAGCGGAAGAGGAGGCGGAAAGGTTGTAAGAGCATGGTGGAGGAGAATATCCAGAGACATCACCCTGCTCATTAACAACATACAAAGGGGTGTGGAACTGGGTTGACTCCTAGGCTATCCATAACCCCCTACCCCATGGACTGATCCAGACTGCCCATGGAGGAGGATACCCAGCTGATTGGGGGCAGGGAGGAGGGAAATTGGGGAAATGGGGATATCAACTCATTATTTGTTCATTCAATGTATCTAATTATGGATAAGAAAGAAAGAAAGGAAGGAAAGAAGAAAGGAAGGAAGAAAGACTCGACCAATAAAGATTCACATGATTTGATGGTGGGGAGAAATAAAAAAATAGAAAATTAATGTTTTTCAATATTAGGTTTAATCCCAACAGTGCTGCTCAGCAGCTCTACTTTATTCTTTTAGAGAAGGCTCACGCCTTTAATCCCAGCACTGGAGAGGCAGAAGTAGGAGGATAGCCATGACTTGGAGGCCATATTGAATTTTAGGTAAGTCTGGGCTAGAGTAAGACTCTACCTCAAAAAAAAAAAAGGCATATATATTTGTTTGCTCATGTGTATGTTTGTCACACATGCAGAATATGCCACAGTCTCTTGCTGCTGCAAACAAAGTGGACATGGGCAAGCTCCACCCACACACACAAATAGAAAGACATCCCATATTTAATGGTTGGAAGAATCAATATTGTTAAAGAGCCTAGACTACACAAACAATTTCCATATTCAGTGCAATTCCTATAAACATACCAATGACATTCATTCTTTACTCTTCACAGTACAAGGGATAAAATGCCAAAATTGATATTTTGAACCACAAAACCATGAATAGCCAAGGCCATCTGAGCAAAGACACAAAAGCAGCAGGCATTATACCAAGTTCAAAACATGCTCTAAAACTACAGTAATAAAAATACTATGATGTTGGCTTAAACATAGACATTTAATTAACAAAACCAAAGATCCTAGAAGCTAGTCTGTATATCTACCACCATGTGATTTTTTAAATAAAGGTGTTAAGAACATTTTTTAAAAAGTCTTCAATGAATGGTTCTAAAAAATTGTTTATCCACATACAGAAAATAAAACTAGATCCCTCTCATTCCCCAGTTAACAAATGAACTCTAAATGGATTAAACACTTAAGGGGGGAAAATGGATTAAAGACTCAAGGGGAAAACCTGAAACTATGAAACTACTAAAAGAAAACAAATACAGGCTTTAGGACATTGAGAAGGGCATTTTACAAAACCCCAAAATTACAAGAAACAAAAGAAAGCATAGGTAAATATGATTATATCAAACTCAAAAGTTTCTTTACAGCAAATTAATAAAATGAAGAGATAACTTATAAACACCTAAAAAGGGAATATAGAAGCAAACCCAAAATACATAAGCAAATATATAAGTAAATATGATAGCAAAACAAAATAAGCAGACAAACAAAACAGCTTTTAAAAAAATAAGCATTGTTCACTGATAGCCAGAGAACCATCTCTATGGAGACAGTGGCAGATGCCGGGGAGACTCAAGACATCAAAATTGAAAATAGGCTGTTGAGAGTTCAATACTAAAAGAAATTTTTACTATGTCCTCCAGTGCTCAAGGATCATTGTGAAAGAGAAAAGAATGAAGAATGAAGAGCCACAGGGTACTTCAGGGTGCTGTCCTCACAGCCAGATCTTACTGGTGCATTTACTGCCTCACCATGATTATGGATACCCACCACAAGACCAGCACGGTTCTGAACCCATCAACATTTTGACATGGAGGACAAAAAGGAGAAGACAGCAAAACAGAAGAAGGAGTACATGGAAAGAGGAGTGTCCTCAGGGAAGAGGGGATGGAGAGGAGGGACCACAAAGAGGGATAAAGGGGGCCTGAAAGAGGGCTCAGCTGTTAAGGCACTTGCCTGCAAAGCCTAACAACCCAGTACCCACATAAAGCCAGATGCACAAAGTGGTGCATGTGCCTAGAGTTCATTTGCAGTCGCTGGAGGTCCTGGTGCGCCTATTCTCTCTCTCTCTCTCTCTCTCTCTCTCTCTCTCTCTCTCTCTCTCTCTCTCT
>PVHP010005193.1:52616-66741 GCA_004024765.1 Zapus hudsonius | reverse complement strand
TCTTTTTTTTTTTTTTTTTGGTCTAATGTGGGTAATGTCTGCACTAGTCAAGTTAGTTCATGTAACAAACATTTAATTGTATTTTACTAGGAGCCAGGGACTGTTAGGTCCTGAGAGTCAATGTCTTCCACGAGAGGCTCGAAGTAGCTAGAGAGAATTGTGTTTAGAGAGTTGAGTATACTACAATGGATATATGGCATCACAGTAGTATGACAGGAAGGGATTACAAGTGTCAAGGACAGTGTAAGCCATAGACTCCTGTGAGCAAGGACACATCAGGAGTTTTCATAATGAACTCAGCAAGGTTGCTGAACCAGAGCTCTGGACCCCTTTGGATCTACAGATGAATCCATGAGGTCCATTGGGAACTCACGAGACTGTCCGCGTTTAAAAACCTAATGGAAGTTGGACATTGAATAAAGAGAACCCTGATTGAAGAGTCAAGCTGGGGTCTGGGGAGATCGCTCAGTGGGTAACGTGTCTTCCACAGCACGAGGACCTGAGTTCTGTCTCCAGTACCCTCGTCATAGTGCTGGCTGTGATGGTGTGTGCCTATAATCCCAGCACTAGGGAGACAGAGGCAGAACGATCCCTTGAGCTGGCTGGCTAGCCAGACTAGCCTAATTGGCAAGCTCCAGCCAATGAGAGACCCTGTCTCGTTCCTAAATAGTCCTCTGGCCTTCACATACATGTTCACAGGTGTCCGTGAGCACACACGTACAATACCATGTGTATGAAAAAGGAGTTTTTAAATTAAAAAATTCAGTCCAGGAGTACTGGCACACACCTATAAATGCTAGCACTTAAGAATTAGGGACAGGAAGATCAGGACTTCAAGGACATCCTCTACTACATAAAGAGGCCAAGTTGGGCTATGTGGCACCCTGACCTCAAAAAAAAAAAAAAAAAAAAGACTGAAGAGATGGCTCAGAGGTTATGGCACTTGCCTGCAAAGCCTAAGGACCCAGGTTCGGTTCCCCGGTACCCATTTAAAGCCAGCTTCACAAAGTGATGCATGCATCTGGAGTTTGTTTGCAGCAGCAAGAGACCCTGGTGCACCCATTCACACACTCCTCCTTGCAAATAAATAAAATGATTAAATAAAAAACAGGACTGGGGAGATGGCTCAGGGGTTAAAGGTGCTTGTTTGCAAAGTCTGTAGGCCCAGGTGCATAAAGTGGTGTGTGTGTCTGTAGTTCACTTGCAGTGGCCCTGGTGCACACACACGTGCAAATAAGTAAATAAATAAAACAACAATGGCAGAAGTCAAACTAATTTGTTTTGAACTTGAATTATTTCAAATCAGATACAATTGTTTTCTTTCTTTTTTCTTTTTTTGTTTCTTTCTTTCTTTCTTTCTAGAAATCTTGTATATTTAGGTGATTCTTAGATATTTCAAGCATTTGTGGAATACTTAAGACATAGGACAAAATACAAATAAACAAAGGAGGTTGAAACCCTTTGGAGTGTGAGAGAAGGGAGGTTGTGTTGACAGAAGTGAGGTTAGGAAGCCACCCTGAATGCTGTGTGTTTGTCACACACTGAGCTGCTTGCCCTTTCCTCCATGGGCACCCGGGAGCTTCAGGAGGTGATCAGACCTCTACTTTGGCAACAAAACTGGGGAGAAACAGTGAAGAGTCATGAGGCTGGAGATTAAGTCAGGTGTTCTGCTGAGAAATGAGAATCTATTCGAGGCCCAGGCAGGAGGGATGGAGAAGAAAAGTATTTAAGAGCAGTTTCAGATAAGAACCCAGAGAGCACGATTGTTGTGTAAATGTCTCCAGAGGGCGAGAGGTGCCCTCCTTGAAGTGTTAGGTGGCAGGGTGGGTGGTTAACTGTGGCCCGTGGAGGAAGAGGATGGAGGTGAGGAGTTGAATTTTCTGAATGTGTTTTGGTAATGGCAAGTATCCTGCTGGATAGGAGGAGGGTGGTCAACTGCTTTCTTCAGAAAGAGCTTCCAGTACAATCAGGGAGTGGTGCATGCTGGGTAGGGATGGAGACCTCTTAAGAATGAGAGGTGACAGTGTGAGGGGCTGGCCGGCCCTCAGTGGAAAAGGAGGCCATCTTGAGGAGCTGCCTGCCCTTGTCACAGTTTCTGAGGGACACTTAATGGGGAGACTGGACCGGGTGGATAGGAGGTCACTGAAACCTTCCTGAATGTATCTTCCTGGGAAGAGTTGGAACAGTGTTTGCAACTTCAAGCAAAAGAGAGAAATAGGGGCCTGGAGAGATGGCTCAGTGGTTAAGGCACTTGTCTGAAAAGCCTAAGGACCTGGGTTTGATTCCCTAGTACCCACGTAAAGCCAGACTCTCCCTCTCTGCCTCTTTCTCACTCTCAAATAAATAAATATTTTAAAAAGAGGACTGAAGAGATGGCTCAGCGGTTAAGGCATTTGCCTCCAATGCCTAAGGCTCCAGGTTCAATTCCCCAGTACCCACATATGCCAGACCCACAAGGTGGTGGCCCTGGTGCTCTCAGTCTCTCTCTCTCTTTCTCTCTCTGTATTTCTCTGCTTGAAAATAAATAAATAAATAAAATAAAAGAGAGAGAGAGAGAGAGAGAGAGAGAGAGAAATAGAAGTTTTAAAAGTAGGTAATAGCTGGGCATGGTGGCGCACGCCTTTAATCCCAGCACTCGGGAGGCAGAGGTAGGAGGATCGCCGTGAGTTCAAGGCCAGCCTGAGACTACATAGTGAATTCCAGGTCAGCCTGGGCTAGAGCGAGACCCTACCTCGGAAAAAAAAAAAAAAAAGTAGGTACTGACCAAGTTCTAACAGGCATCTTTTTTTCCTCTGTGGCAAATCTTTGTTTGCCCTGCTGGTCTTCCCATGAAAGTCACTTGGGCTGTCAAGATACCATCTCCTGTGAAACATTGATATTAATCCCCCCACCCTGTTATCTTTGTGGCGAGGCAAATTTGGGTTACATTGAGGCAGGTGAAATAGCTGAAAACCAAATTGAGAAATTCCCCAGCACCCATGTAAAGCCAGATGAACCAAAAGGTGCATGCATCTGGAGTCTATTTGCAGTGCAGAGGCCCTGTTATGCCCATTCTCTCTCTCTTTCTCTCTTCTCTCTTTCTGCTTGCAAATAAATAAATCAATAATAAGACAGTATAAGGAGAGGAAAGATACGCTGAGGATGTCCCCTGCTCTCCACATAAGCAAAACATATAATGAAAATCGAAACTTTAAAAAAAGAAAGAGAATATATAGATTTTTTGATTTTTAAAGGCAGAATTTAAACTTTGGAGAACTTTGTTTTGTTTGAATGTACTTCTGGCCAATAGTGGGCAATCTGCTCAGAACAAGCAGGGCTTTTAAATTTAATTTAATTTAATATTTTTTTGGTTGTTAAATTCAGTGTTCTGGATTTAAAAAACAACTTGCAAAGTGTAAATGAACAATAGTCCAAATTAAGACGAAAATAGTGTCTAAAGTGTCTGATCATATCCTAAATTTCAGGGCTTAACATACTTCGTTATGTTACTTTGTTTCAGTTGAAATTCTGTTATTGTTCAGCCATTTGTTTGTGGTTAATGATTACTGAGCAGAACTAGGAATGCATGACCTTGCTTCCCTCCTGATCTCTAACTTCATTCAATCTTGTTGTTTTTATTGGTAAAGCGGCATAGAGAAGGTGTAAACTTTTATATTCTCGTCCTGCCATTCCCACTGGGTTTCTCTCAGGAGGCTAAGGGAGAGGACACTGGACCTCTCCCCGGAGTTCCTGTACCCTTTCTTTGATTTGTTACCTAAACTTGTGTGGCAAAACCTTTATTTTCACGAGTTAGATTTAAGAATTACCATATGGGGGGCTGGAGAGATGGCTCAGCAATTAAGGCACTTGCCTACAGTGCCTAAGGCCCCCAGTTCAATTCCCTAGGACCCACATAAGCCAGACCCACAAGGTGGTGGCCCTGGTGTGCGCTCTCTCTCTCTCTCTCTCTCTCTCTCTCTCTCTCTCTCTCTCTCTCTCTCTCTCTCTCTCTCTCTGCTTGAAAATGAATAAATAAAATATTTTTAAAAAAAGAATTATCATATGAAGCCAATGGTGGTTTACACCTTTAATCCCACTACTTGGGAGGCAGAGGTAGCAGGATCACTGTGAGTTCAAGACTAGCCTGTGACTGTAGAGTGAGTTTCAGGTGAGCCTGGGCTTGAGTAATACCCTACCTCAAAAAAACAAAAACAAACAAACAAACAAAAAATCAAATGAGAACGTGTAGTTTGGAAATTAAATCAATGATTTTTATATGCTTTGTTTGGGCTTTGAGACAAGGTTTCACTTTGTAGCCCAGGCTAGCCTTGAACTTGCTATATAACCCAGGCTAACCCTCTTGCAATCCTCCTGCCTTCTGAGTACTAGGTCTACAGACTACACCACTACACCCCACAAATCATTCTTCGAAAGGTTTCAAGTGGGTGTATCTGAACTAATTGTCTTGATTAATTTATAGCTTTACTTTGAGTTTATATATACATTGTACATAAAGTTGTAATTTATAATCCTAACCAGGCATATAATTACACATGTTTGGAATTTGCAGTATTTAAAGCAGGCAAATAAACCCGATGAGTTTCTAGTACAATTGTTCATCCTGCTCTCTCATTTACCAAGTAATTTATGGAGAGCCTGTGCCGGATCTGGGGTGTGTGTTCCAGGTAGAAGGAACAGTGTTTTCCAAGACTCTGAAATGCTGTGTTTGAAGAACTGGGGATTCTCAGGGAGGATTGATTTTGGATTATGAACCATCTTGTTGGATAACCTCAGTGATAGACATGTATGCCCAGACCTCAGGGGAGAAGCCTGGAACCAGAGATGGAGATTTGGGAGTAGCCAGCATAGAGATCTATTTAAAGCCATGAGACTGGATGAGCTCACCAACCAGTTACACATAGGTAGAGTCTCTCTTCACAGAATGATGAAGTGGACCCAGAAAATGGAACTGAGAAAGATCATTCAATTGAGTGAAAAAAAATTTAAGAATATTTTATTTATTTGTAAGCAGAGAGAAAGAGAAGAGAGACAGACAATGGTTGTTGCACCAGGGCCTCTGGTGGCTACAAACAAACTCCAGATTCGTGCACCTCTTTGTGCATCTAGTTTTACATAGGTACTGGGGAATTGAACCAGGGTCCTTAGGCTTTGCAGACAAGCGCCTTAACCATTGATCCATCTCTCCAGCCCATGGTTTGCTTTTTAAATTGGAGGAAATTAGAGCATTTGAATGCTGGTTTTGTGTGTTCAGGCAGGATAACAAAATCTCATTGATTGGGCAGCGTAGGAACAACAAGAATTTATTTCTCGTAGTTTGGGGGCTGGAAAGACCTCGATCAAGGCAGCAGCAGATCTGGGTGTCTGGTGAGGCTCACTCTTCCGTGGGTAGCATCTTCTCCCCTTGCTCTCCTATGCTGGAGGGCAAAGGAGTTTCATAAGAGCCACTCTCATTCATAAGGACGCTTGCTACCTTTAATTAAGGGTCACCTCCATAGGTCCCCACCGTATCATACACTCATACTGGGAGGGGTTCGTGAACAGCAAAGGCTTATGGGATGCTCCAGTTGAGAGGACGGTTGGTGTGGCAAGGTCCTCACATGTGCGTGAAAGCAGTGGTATTGGATGGTTTGTGGATAGGTCACCAGGACTCACAGGAGGGAAATTCGAGCTCATGGTTCAAGTTACTGTCAAATAGAAATGGCAAGCAGATGAATGGCCCAGTGCTCAAGCATTATGGGAGGAAAATGTTCTTTTTTTCTGTAGGGAAGCAATGCCAGTAGAGGGGAAAGGTAGAAGGCACAACCAGGGATTTCGGGCAGCTTGGGTGTGGAAACCAAGGAGCTTTTCTTAATTGAAATCGTCCTGCTCCAAAGCTAGATAGTGGGGGCCAGATCCTAAGTGTTGAGGGGAAGTGGCCTCCTCTTCCTGCTTCCCAGGAGGGGCTGGTTTTCATTCATCTACAAGCTCTTGTGACAACTTCTGTTTTCTTCAGGGAAATGGGAAGCAGAGATTGGTGAGCTTGAAGCAGCTGTTATCGAAGTTTGAGGAGAGAGGAGAAATGAGATAGTTAATACTTGAGTCATGCACAGACTAGTATTGAACGCCCTTCACAGCCTTTCCAAGGTGAATAGTTGTGAGTCAAATAAAGTAAAACCGGCTACTTGGTCAGCAGACTTACGTTTTTTTCCACCTATATTCCAGACAGTGGAGAAAGCCGGATTGAACCAGGGCTGGAGTTCTGCAAGTTGGTCATGGCTTATGAGAGAGGGAATAGGGAGAGAGTTAAAGGTGAATACGGGAGAGCACTTAAGTTGGGCTATGGAATTGAAAGTGGGTAAGAAAGTGGTGTGTGTGGGGGGTGCTGGAGAGGTGGCTCAGCAGTTAAAGGCACTTGATTACAAAGCCTGATGACCCAGGTTTGATTCCCCAGTACCCACCTAAAGCCAGGCGCACAAAGTAGTACATGCATCAGGAGCTTATTTGCAGTGGCAGGAGGCCCTGGTGTGCCCATTTATATTCTCTCTCTCTCTCTCTCTCTCTCTCTCTCTCTCTCTCTCTCTCTCTCTTTCCTTGCAAATAAATAATAGAGTTTTTTTTTTTAATTACAATAAAGTGGTGAGGGCAAGATGGTAGTTAAGGTCATAGGATCAATGGCTGGTATCTTCCAGTGGAGTCAGAGGTTTTCTGGAGTCAGAGAAGAGAAAGTGGACAGGAAGAAGGCTTGGTGGTTGGGTGGGATGCTTGAGGTTTAGTATGACAAAGTCCACAGTCTGACAGGAGAGGCTGAGAGAAGGTAGACAGATAATGGAAAAAATGCAAACAGATAATCATAACACTCCCCCCCAAAAAAAATCTGAAGCAGAAGTATGTGAGGGTAGTGACAGTCACCAGTGGTCAAACTCCTCCAGGAAGAGTTGGCCCAGTGCTCAAGGATTATGGGAGGAAAATGTTCTTTTTTCTGTAAGGAAGCAATGCCATTAGTGGGGAAAAGTAGAAGAGTCAGAAATCTTGGGCAGCTAGGGTGTGGAAAGGGGGATTTACCCAGGAATTTGGGTCTTTTCTTAATTGAAATTGTCCTGCTCTAAAGCTAGATAGTGCTGGCAAGACCGCTAAGTGTTGAGGGGAAGTGGCCTCCTCTCTTCCTGCTTCCCAGGAAGGGCTGATTTTCATTCATTTGTCTGGAATAAGTGCTTGATGTATCTTGTATTCTTCATTTTATATTTACAGATCCTTAGTAATTATCAGCACTTTAGATGGACGAATCTCTGCATTGGATGCCGAAAATCATGGTAACAAGCAGTGGGACTTGGACGTGGGCTCTGGCTCCTTGGTTTCATCTAGTCTTAGCAAGCCAGAGGTAAGGGTTTCCGTTATATGTATATATATGAAAAACTGCTGATGTGCTTTCTTATAAGGCCTGGGCTCAGGGTTGTTGCCCAAGCTTGAGGCTTATCTGTTGCCTAAGCTCCCTGTTCCTTAGCTTCCCTTCTGTAAAATGAGGTGGATAATAGCACCTCCTTTTTAGGGTTGCCAGAGGCATTAAATGAGTTAATTGTATAAATTGCTAACTGAGAAATACGGTCTTGCTATATAAGCACTGCACAGTGCCTGATTTATACTCGTTATCACTGGAGCCCAAGGAATAAGGCAGACATAAATAAAAACCTACTTGAAGCTTTCTAAGAAATCTGTGTCATGAAAGCACCTTGACATTGCCTACCCTGGAGAGGGTGGACGGGGAAGGAATGAGAGAGGGAAGCTTTTTTCCCCATCTTCAGTAGTGCCTCTGACAGATTCTCTCTCTTTTCTCCCCTGAGCTTTAGTCTATTGTTTAATCATCTAAAACTAAGTCCACCTTTTGAGTTGTGACAGTTAACATGTAAGCGGGCCACTGTGTTCCACAAGGCTCTCAGATCATTCCTAGCTGTAGGACACTCTTGAGGGTGTTCTTTTCTTTCAAAAGTGGCATTCAGTTGGGAAAAGATAAAAACCTCACATGAAGTGCTTAAGATTGTCCTGACTAGTGCTGATAGGCCTTTGTTTGGTGGATAAATTGCTACCACCCCCCATCCATAGTAATAGACTTCCCTGTGCCTTCTGGTAAGCCCAGCCTGAACTCCTTGCCGCTGTACCAGGTAGGTGCTTAGGGAAACAGCATTGCCAGATTTCCACATCTGCTTTGTGCTAAGCCCTGGCTAGACCTTCGAGAGTACCTACTCTGTCAGACAACATGCTGAAAGCTTCTGTTAGCTTATGAATTATTAATGCAAATATGAATTGGATTGTAAATTACTTTATTTTTTTAATTGTGTCTAAATTTTGTGGATGGCATTTGAATGAATTGCTACTCCAGCTAAAGTTTAAGTTGTGTTCTGAAATTGAGCTTGAGAAGGCATGTTTAGCTTTATTTTTAAGCTAGAGATAGAGATGATCAGCAAAAAGAGATTATAAGCTGCTTATATCTGAGGTCATTTTGCAGTGTGTTGCAATGATCCAAGCATTTTCAAACTATGCATTTATAAATTGAAACATACATACACACAAATACGTAAGTTGCATGGTGTGGCCAAGGATGCAAATAGCTGTAACCAGCCAGTTATACTCAAAGGTGTTCTTAGAAATAGCAAACATGGGGCTGGAGAAATGGCTCTGCGGTTAAGGCACTTGGTTCCAGTGCCTAAGGCTCCTGGTTCAATTCCCCAGGACCCACATAAGCCAGACCCACAGGTGGTGGCCCTGGTGCACTCTCTCTCTCTCTCTCTCTCTCTCTCTCTCTCTCTCTCTCTCTCTCTCCTTGAAAATGAATAAATAAAATATTTTAAAAAAAAAAGAAATAGCAAACATGTTCGCCAGTTTTTAAAACTAAGTTCGACTGTCCCTTACCATCTCTTGTGGTTCACTGAAGATACTTTGTCTAAGCGTTCTCCCTCCTGATATGTCCTTCCAACAGAGTGCTTTGAATTGTTGAATTGCACACATCTTGTTAATGTTTCACTGAGCACCTTTACAGTCAGGACTGCACAGCTCTCTCTAGAGGTAGAGGCAGGAAGATTGAGAGTTAAAGATCATCTCAGCTACGAAGTAAATCTGAGACCAGTTTGGTCTGGAACCAAATAAAACAAAGCAAAACAAACAAACAAAAATGAAGAAGAAAGAAAAGAAAAGCTCACCAGCCATTTTTATGCAAGTGGAGAATCTCGAGACAAGGTGATCCTCCTGCCTCTGCCTCCCAAGTGCTGGGATTCCAGGCATGTGCCACAATACTACTCTCCATATAGTTATTATTACGTCATTAAGAAGAAAAGTCATTTTCAAAAGACTTATTAATTTGTCAAATGACTAATAACAGGGGCTGGGAAGATGACTGCTCAGTTAAAGGCACTTTCCAGCTGAGTTCAATTCCCCAGGTACCAACGTAAGCCAGATGCAAAAGTGCACAAGCATCTGGTGTTCATTTGCAGTGGCAAGAGGCCCTGCACACACACACATAGTTCTTTTAGAAAAGTAATAACCTTACTGCACATATTGCTTAATGACCTTTACATCAAATTTTCCAATGTCAGAATTTGATTTGAAAATTAAAAGAGACATTCTTTTATAGATTTGCAAATTTCTTTAATGTCTGGCTTAACAGCAGGAAGGCAGCTGGGTTTCTGATACCTGCTTCTTTACTTGATGTCACATCGTTGCTGGCCATGATAACCTGCACTATCTATACGCTGGCTCTCGAGGTGAGGTAGGGGGATCAGTCAGACCAGTCTGGGATAGTGAGACTCTGGGTAACGGTTATGTGCAGTGTGGATCCAAAACCAAGCAAACATTTTATAATCTATTCAGAGTCTTTGATCTATTTTTATTTTGCCTTTTTCATATGTGTTGTCACCATGAAAAAATATGGACTCACTAGCTTACATAGTAAGATATATCAAAAAACGTGGCCAAGTATGGTGACCCACACCTTTAATCCCAGCACTTGGGAGGCAGAGGCAGGAGGATAACCCTGTCTCGAGATTCTTCGCTTGCATAAAACATGGCTGGTGTGCTTTCCTTTCTTCTGTTTTGTTTTGCTCCAGACATTCTCAAGTGAATTGAAATCAATTCCAGGTCAGTGTGACTAGACTGAGACCCTACCTCTGGGGCCGAGGCGGGGAAAATTTGTCGTTATTGGTGATTGGAGAGATGGCTCAAGGGTCAAGGCCCTTGCTCATAGAGCAGAAAGACATAAGTTCAATTCCCCAGTACCCACATAAAGCCAGATGCACAAGGTGGTGAATGTGTCTGGAGTTCGTTTGCAGTGGCCTGAGGCCCTGATGCGCTCTCTCTCTCTTTCTCATAGATAAATAAAATATTAAAAACAAAACTAATAAATAAACATTTAAAAATTATTATTACCACCTTCAGAAAAGTCTGTCCTCCCCCACCTTCTTGATGTTGGAGATGGAACCCAGAGTCTCATGCATTCTAAATAAGCACACTATCACTGTCACACTCCCCAGCCTAGACAAGTCTTTCAAGTACTAGAAATCTGTCACACACTTAACCATGGCACATTCACCCTAACTACGATTCCAACCTTCACTTGAAAACTTGAATTTTCTCTCAAATACGGAAATGAAAAGTCTACCTTGTTTATTTCTGAGGAACCTTTGCTGCATACTGGAGGCTTACAGCCATAGGGTTTTTCCAGTTGGGCGTTGAGCAAAAATGAAGCTTCCTGAACTAGTTCAGACCTCAGGGGCTTCCCTCAGTTCATCATGGGCACACATATCGGAACCCTACTTCCTAAGCAGCCCGGAAGAATAGTGGAAAGATGGGTCTTGAGGGTCAAGATTTAATAAAGTGGATTAAATTTATTGCTTCAAAGAATTTTTGTTTTGGAGACAGCGTCACAGGATACAGCTCAACTGACCTTGAACTGGCGATCTTCCTACTTCAGCAGAGTGCTAGGATTGCAGGTGTGCACCACCACCTGCCTGGCCTTTCAACTTCCTGTTTTCTTTTTTCATTCGTAGGTCTAGGGATTAAACCTGGGACCTTGTATGTGTGAGGCAAATGCTTTACCACTGAGCATCAACCCCAGCCCACCAGAATATTCTTAAACTGGGCATGGTGGTACATGCTTGTGTTCCCTGCACTCAGGAGGCAGAAGCAGGAGGTTCACTCACTGCAAGTTCCAGGCCAGCCTGGGCTACATAGGGAGACCCTGTTTTGAAAATTAATCATCTTAAGTGCAGAGGTGTGGCTTTGCTTCTGTCGCTGTGAGTGTGCCAGTGAAGAACACAGGCTCTGCTAGTTGGGTGCCTGATCTGTGTGAGCACCCCAGCATTGCTCTTGTAACAGCAGAGCAGACAAGGAAGGCGATTGGCCAAAAAACACTGTTTAAACTGGCTAAAGTGACTTAATCCATAGTCTTCAGTTTCTTCTCTATAAAATCGAGGTGTTGGATTGACTCCCTAAAGATTGTGCTAACTTCAGGAATTAAGTGCAGTCAAGTATGTAAAATTCTCAAATTATTCAGAGACAGTTTTAATTCCTTTTGCTACATTTAAGAATTAAAATATTGTGTTTATTTATTTGCAAGCAGAGAGATAGAGAGGAGACAGAGAGAATGGCCTCTAGCCCCTGTAAAGGAACTCCAGATGCATGCGCCATTTTGTGCATCTGGCTTTACGTGGGCACTGGGGAATTAAACCCAGGTCGTTAGGCTTTGCAGGCAAACACCTTAACTACTGAGCCATCTCTCCAACCCCTACATTTAAATATTTTTTATAAGCACATATTCATTACATATTGCCACTAGGTTCGTAGCTCATTACCTCCTGGCTTGTTCTGACATTATCCTCAGCTTTTTCTGATGCATATAAAGTGTTCTGTCATGATTCTGTCAGTGAACATCTCTCATGGGTGAGGGACATTGACAGTTCCTTTCAGAAGAAATATTTTTTATTACATTTGAAGTGAGTTGCACGTGGCAGGAAGGCTGAGGTACCTTGGGACACATCTCATTTGCCACCACTTCCTGTTGTCCAGTTATGTAAACTTCCTCAAAAGAAAGTTGATAAAAACAACCATATCTGTGGGTGTGCGTGTTAGAGTGAGTTCATTCTGAGCTTTAACAGATGTAGGTGTCCTAGGTAGTGAGCCCAATGCTTTTAATAGCTAACAGTAGCTAAGGGTTTTGCTTTTAACTTTCAGAAGGACCTCCTTAGGGGAAATCTGGTCCTTTATGTACACATTCATTCAACCTTGGAAAGGCATGAAGGAGATCTGGCTGTGGCTCCTCACTGATGCTCTTTATTTTAATGAATAATAGTATGCTTAGTTGTTTTTTTTTTCTTTGAGTGTCTCTGCGCAGCCTTCAAACCTCAGTAAACAAAATATCCTTGAACTCTTATTTCTCTGTGTCTTGGAAAACTTTTTATAAATATATAAGCATTCCTTAATTTTTAGAATGTCTTTATAAGGGCTATTATAGTTATGTATATGTATTATACTTAGAGTATTTTTATTTTTTAGTGATAAACATGTTTATTTTCTGTTTTGTTTTTCTGTTAAAATGCCCCCCTCTCTCCCCTTTTAAAAGGAACAAACAACTCTGTTATAAGTCTATGCTTAGAATTTGGGGGTTTGCTTTATTTTAAGCACGTTCCCCAAGGGACTAGCCTTTCTGTTTCAGACAGGTGCAGAAACCAACAACCATGATCCTGGGGCTCTTCATTCTGACTGGCAGGGGCCTCAGAAGGTGGAGAGATCCTCCTACTGCAGCCTCTGCAGGGCTGGGGTCACAGGCATGCGCCTGGCACCACGCTAGGTGTGGTGGCATGCCTTTGAACACCGTGCATTTGAGGTGGGCATGGTGGCACACACCTGTAATCCCAGCACTCAGCAGTCCCAGCACATAAAGTAGGAAGATTGTCAGCCTGGGCTGCGAAGTAAGATCTTGACTCTGACTCTCTCTCTCTCTCTCTCTCTCTCTCTCTCTCTGTGTGTGTGTGTGTGTGTGTGTGTGTGTGTGTGTGTGTGCGCGCGCGTGCACGTGTGTGTGCCTTTCATGGTTATTGATTCCGATTTGACCACAAACAGTCTATTAGCAGAACCTTTGGGTCTTACTTTGTTAAAAGAACTTAACTGGTGCCAGTAGATGGCTCGGGAAAGTCTGCCAGCTGGGGTTCGATTCCCAGCACCCTTGTAAAGGCAGGTGCACAGAGTGGTGCCTGCATCTGGAGTTCATTTGCAGTGGCTGGAGGCCCTGGTCCACCCATTCATGCGTGATCTCTCTCTCTCTCTCTCTCTCTCTCTCTCTCTCTCTCTCTCTCTCTCTCATCTCTCTTTCCTTCTCTCCTTTGTGTTTGCAAATGAATAAATATTTTTGAAAAGAACTGAACTGGACTTAGTGGTGCATGTCTGTAATCTCAGCACTTGATTTGAAGCCAGTCTGGTGAGACCCTGTCTTGAATCCTCCTCCCCTCAAAAAAATAATCTGTAATCACTTCATCTCTTTATAGCACTGGGGATTGAACCAAAGGCCTCATGAGTGTGTGAGACTGCAATGCTGAGCCTCGTCTCCAGCTCCCTGTAATTTCTCTTAAAGAATCTCTATTTCATATTAAATGTTGCCCAAATCTTTTTTTGTGACGGGGTCTCACTATACCAGGCTGGCCTAGAACTTGCTGTGTAGTCCGGGTTTGTCTCCAATTCTTAATTGTCCTTCATTGGCCTCCCAAATGCCAGGGTTACGGGCATGCATCACTGTACCTGGCCCACAGTTGTCACTGAACATTAAAAGTGCATTGGGAGCTTGAAGACTAGAAAGTGAGGTGCTCAAAAGCATGAGGACTAGAGTTGGATCCCCAGCACCATGCAAACAGTGGTAGCACATCCCTGTGACCCTAGAACCAGGGAGGCAGAGACAGAGGGTCCCTAGGGCTTGCTGGCCAGCCAGTCTACCCTGCTTAAGAAATAGAATGGTGAGCCGGGCGTGGTGGCGCACACTTTTAATCCCAGCACTCGGGAGGCATAGGTAGGAGGATCGCTGTGAGTTCAAGGCCACCCTGAGACTACATAGTGAATTCCAGGTCAGCCTGGGCTACAGTGAGACCCTACCTCGAAAAAAAAAAAAAAAAAA
>PVHP010005193.1:0-52516 GCA_004024765.1 Zapus hudsonius | reverse complement strand
TTCAGGTCATCCTGATCAGAATAAGACCCTGCCTCCAAAAATCAAACAAACAAAAAATAAATAAATTGGAGAGCAATTGAGGAAGATAACCTGCTATTGATCTCTGTTCTTCCCACACAGGGACACATGTGTACATGCACCTACCTGAGAACACAAACACACACAAGCATACCAACATATACACCCACCTCTATAATGGCTATCTTGGAGAGCTACTCAATTACATAGCCATCCAATATCTAAATAATTGCTTTTAATTGTACAGGTGAAACAGTGCCTTGATTTTAGTTTTTATTAATCCCTTAGCATGGCTGAACATAAATGCTGTGAATTAAACCAATTTTTTTCTTGCACACATTGCCAAATGAGAAATTGTTATACTACCCTATTGTTTAGGGATTAATGGGCTCTTCCTATACATTGGTGTGTTTTTTTTCCCACCTCAAAAATCAATATTTGTCTAGGTGAAGGCAGGGATAGTTATTAAAATCAATGGTCGCAGCTGGTGACCAACCAGTCTGAAATCAATGGTCTTTCATCATGACTGAAAGGTATGCTTACAGGCTTTTCTGGTCGTTTTCTGTGAGGTATTTGGTAGATTGACTAGAGGAAAATATTTCTTTGTTCTTGAGATTAATTTGCAGATTTTGAAGATAATAAATGCCAAATCATTTCCAGGCTTTTTTTTTCTTTCCATTTTCTAAGCATGTCAACTGGGATGTGTTCTGATGACTAGATCTCACAGACCCTCCTATTATATTCTTGGCTACTTGCTAACCACAATGCCCCCTTCCCAAGTCTTTGAGATATAATTTCCAGGGACCCTTTACTTATAGCAACCTTCCTTTTATTTCTCCCATCACGGTCTTTGTGTCATTTTCAAGGAAATGAAAACAGTATATTCACAATACAACAGTGTTGAACATCTTTTTTGATAAGTAAAAAAAAAATGAAATATTCAAAATAAAACTGGTAACTTCTCCTTGGTGTATGTTATCTTTAATGATTAGTGAGATGTCCTTTTACAGTCCTTCAGAGCTTTTAGGTTATAATCAAGAACTTTAGGGTTGATAAGATTTCTGATAAAAGTAGTAGTAGTTTGTTGTATTTAATTCCACATTAGCCTTTGTTTGGATATGAGGCTGTTTTGTTTTAATTTTGAGACTGGGTCTTGATGTCTTAGCTCTCAGTGCTGGGACTTAAGGCTTTGTTTTAATCAGATGTCATAGATTCACTGTAGAGAAACAAAGAAATACCCTGTTCTACGTCTGCTCTTGTCTACTTTCCCCTGGAATTTACGTTTGGAGCAGCTTAGAGCTCTAAAAGCTCTTACTACTTTTGAAATTATTAATGTAATAATTTTGAAATGTGTTAATGAGCTACAGCACTTTTCTGAAATTTCTATATACCTAATAAAGCCTATGTTAAATTACAGGGAGTCAAATATCTCTGGATTAAGAGTTTATAGTTTTTTTTTTATATTTTTGCCTTTGACTTTAAAAAACATGTACATATATACACACAAAAGCAAACAAAAATTACACTAGAAGTTCAAAATATGCATCCCTGGACCATGTCTACATAAATTATTGCTTAGCTAAGCTCTTTATAGTTTGCAAAGTAATATCAAATCTGTTCATTAATCATTAACATAGTCTTGTGAAATAAATATTCTTACACACCCTGTTTTTTTGATAGACTATTGGAGCTCAAAAAAAAAATCAGATTTATATGTTGTAGTAAAGCCAAGACTCATTCTCCATCTTTCTGCTCATTCCTGCCCTCATTCCAGTATTGCCTGAGGTTGAAAATAACTCTTTCTTAGCCAGGTGTGGTCATTGTACACCTGCAATCCCAGTACTCAGGATACTGAGGCAGGAGGATCGCCTAGAGTTCAAGGCCACCCAGGGCTACATAATAACAAGATATTGTCCCAAATAAATAAATAAATCCAATAAATAAATACATAATCTCAATAAATCAATCACTCAATAAACCAGTTACTCAAGAAAAAAATAACTCAATAAGAAACCAATAACTAAGTAATAAATAACTCAATCTTCCTGCTTATTTCTTTTCCTCTTTCCAAAGCTTCAGACTTTTCTTTCTAGACACATCAATGATTACCGGTCTGTTTTCATTTTCTTTTCTAACTATTACAATCCTTTATGTGCTTTGTCAAGGTGAAGGTCTCAACATCATTTGTGTGGTATCCTGCTGGGCACATTGTGAGAGTCTGACTGCCAGTCACATCGGAACAGGATGGAAGATCCTGCTTGTACAGCCCTTGTTACCCATGGTGTGATCTTGTCAGATGACAATCCTCCCCAAGGCACCTCCAGAGTCACCTTAGAATCCCATCATGGAGGAAAAATACTTGGGGGGGGGTCCCCTTAGAGACCTCCTGAGCACTATCATTCCCAAAGCCTATATACAGCTACCGCTCCTTGAGGAGCCCAGTCCCATGCTCTTGGGTGTGTAGTATTCCCCCCCCCCACTTTCTGATAACCCTTCATGCTTGAGTCTGTGTTAAACTGTCTTCCTCATGAGCTTCCAGCTGACTTCCTGCAATGCCTTTTTGCTTTGAAGTGGAGGATGTGGCTTTCCCTGAGTAGAAGTCCTTAAAGGAGAAAGGAACCCCTCAGGCTGTTTGGGGCTGTCTCGTGCTGCAATCACTACAGTCCCATTTCTGCAGGTCATACAAGATGGTGTGCTGGGTGTTCAGTGCCCAGGACAGCTGTGATTCCTGTGCTCACCTGTGTGGTGCCTGCTAAGGAGACATAGAAACAGTTGAGGTGGGAATGATGTAATTGAGTGTGGTAACTGTGGCAGGGCATGAGGAGCGCTGAGGATGACGGCTCATCCCTTCTGGCGGTCCGAGTGTGTCAGTGTCCCAGGGGATCGGATGGTGACAAGGAACTGCCTAGGCAGATGGGCAGAGTCTGCATCTTGCCACGTTTACTTCCTCAGTCTTTTGTACCTGCCTGTCAGTTTCTCCTTCTGCCTTTGCTGAGTTATGGAACACACGAGTCTCACTAAGTCTCAGAAGCCATTTTACTTCTGGATACAACTTTGGAGATTTGAGGGTAGTTAATGTCTAGCTGACAAGATGTTGTCCATACAAATAAGGCTTCATGTGCCACTCTGTGCATCTGGCTTTATGTGGGTCCTGGGGAATTGAACCCAGACCATCAGGCTTTGCAAGCAAGTGCCTTTAACCACTGAGCCTGCTCTCTACTCTTCCTTACTTTCTTTTGCACCCAGTCTCCTATTTTAAGATCTTTTTTCTAACCCTCTGCCATCATCTAGGCCAACATGCTGATGGGCCGAGTATTGTGCAGGTTTTTTTTTTGGTTACATCAGCTGCTGTGAGGACATGAATGCAGTGACCACTTCGTGTCTGGAAGACAGTGCTCCAAAGCACTCCTCCCTATTATTAAAAGTGGAAAGCTAGGGATGATATAACTCACGCCTGTAATCCCAGAATTTAGGAGGCTGAGGTAGGAGGATCATTGTGAGTTCAAGGCTAGCTTGAGCTACAGAATGAGTTCCAGGTCAGCCTGGGCTGGCAGGAGACCCTGTGCAAAATAAAAATAAAGTGGAACAAGCAGCTACTGTGCACAATGTGATGTAACACAGGGATCACCAGACTTTAGGTAGAAAGGGTCAGCTAATGATATCTTCCGTATGAGGGGCATGTGATCTCTCGTGCTAATAGTAAACTACAGCAGAAGTTCAAAAGTAGTCACGGATAATGTGCAAATGAATGCATGCGTGACTATGTTCCAGGAAGACTTAACTTACCAAAAGAGTTATAGAACAGGATTTGACCTATGGGCTGTAATTCACAGACCCCTAATAGGAAGTACTTAGCCCCAGCTAGGAAGGATTCCTATCCAAGAACTTGAATTTGCATCAGATCAAAACTCCAGGTAAAATCATACTTTTCAGGAAATATATAGAATAAAAGGAAAGATTAGATGATATATAAAATCCTGACTCTGGGATGTTCTGTAGGGTAGAGAATCTAGCTTCTTGAATAAATCAGCACGGGAAAAAAGAAAGTGAAAGAGGCTCTTATTGGTGGTGAGGAATCCAGTGGAGCACACTCTGTCAGGGAGCTCTGAATTATGGACGTCTTCTTCTAATAAACACACACATTAGGCGGTGAGAAAAACATAAGGAACAGCTGGTAAAATGTCAGTCACTGTCAAAGTTACACACATGGGAAGTTCCTACATTGGTCCCCTTGCATTGTACGTGTTGGAAATTTGTCATAGGAAGCTGAAGTTGAGCGCACTCTCCAATCAGTAAACGATTATTTTACTATTAGCTCCCCAAGGAGAGAATATCAAAGAAAATAAGGAAGAACTAAATGATTTGTTTTCATACACTAGAGGAATTTTGTTTTTTTATTACTGCTATAATCATTTTATTACCTCTTGATTTTTTTCATTTGATGTTCCTTATTTCACTTGAAAATTAAGACCTCTTATTTCCACATCTTAATTTCAGACAGCAGCCCCTGATTACATGTGCCACTGGTATTAGGGAGCAGAAATTGAATTACTCTACTAAACTTCTCGGTGATTGCAGCACAAAGACTCCAGATCTTTGATAAATGAGTGTGCTAGTAGTCAGTGTAGCAGATCTCTCCATCTTAAAATTATGAACAGGGGAAAACAGAGGAGGCAAATAAAAATAACCAGAATTTATACGTTTTTAAATGACTGAAGGGAAATGCAAATCCCACAGTTACTTTAAGATGCAGAGCAGCGAATCGGAACAAATAGCTGTGCCCACCGACAGATCAGTGGGATGTGGTAACCTGCATTTTCCCACCCAGAGATCTGCAGCTGACTGTCCGAATGACTCATTCCTTTGCTTAGAGGATGAGGTAATGCTCTTGTGAGGGGTGATGTCATTTCTCTACCTGAACTGAATGCATATAGATTGCTTCTCAGGCTCTCAAGGAAAACACCATCTGCTCTCACATATGCAGCCTGAAAGACTTTACAGAGATGGGTGCAGAGGTCAGCAGCCATGTCTATGACTCATGAGCAGCCAATGAGTGAAGAGCAGCGACTGAAGAGTAAACTTTAAAAATCACAACCCTGGAAGATGACATGATGATTTAATATTAAATCATAATGCTTTTTGTTGTCTCATGTTTTGCTAGAAAACTTGACTCTTGATAAGGCCATTTTCTTAATACAGTCGATCATCTCAAACCTTCTTGTTTAGAACACATTTTTTTAAATTGATGATAAATTTTCTTTTCGTTTTGGAAGTATGTAGATCATTCTTGAATTTTAGTACCCACTAGGTTGATAGTTACTTTTTGCAGGGGACATCAGTGAGGACGCATGCGCTCTGCTTGCTGCAGACCCACTGATGGTCCTTGCTTTAGTGCTACGCGCCTGCTGTGACTTCACTGAATCTGCCACCCAGTCAGCACAACAGAGAATGAAAGGCAGACAACAGGAAACCCATCATTTTCTGACTTGTAACGTGGTCCCTGATCTGCATATTGTTATTGCTACAGTGTCTTAATGCCAGCTTCAAGCTGTGTATTCTACAAAAGATAGGAAGAAAAGGTTTAACTTTTTTGAAGCAAATATGCTATCTACTATCAAGAAATAGAAACAAAGAATAAAACTCTCAATTATATTAAGTAGCATGCATACCTGCATCTTTTGAGAACTTAATAAAAACCAGATGTTAGCCAGAGGTGATGGTTCATCCAGTGTAATCCATTACCTTCAGTTCAAGGCCAGCCCATGGGCTACATATATAGTAAATTCCAGGACAGCCTGGATTGCAGCATGAAAACCCTATCTCAAAACAAAAAGTTAATAAACAAACAAAACTGCAAGTATCCTCCCTCCTCATCAATATTTCTACCTAGAGTCAACAAACACATTAATAATTCTTGTCTGATCCAGGCTTTATTGACTCTGATGGTTGCAAAATTCTAATTTTCTTCTCTCTTTCCTCATGCAGTCCTTATTTTATCTAGTTTTTAGTTTTTATTGGTCCTTTAATCCCAGCACTCGGGAGGCAGAGGTAGGAGGATTGCCATAAGTTTGAGGCCACCCTGAGACTACATAGTGAATTCCAGGTCAGCCTGGACTAGAGCAAGACCTTAACTCAAAAAATAAAAAATAAAAAAGTTAATAACGGCTAATCTTGTATCTGCTCTGCCCTAGCCCTAGGCTCAGCCATTTTTTCTGATGAGCTTTGTTAATTTGTGGTGGGGGACTAAAATCTGGATTACTTTAACAGCCACTGTGTGAAAGCAAGTGTGTGATGTTTCTACAACAATTTTATTTATTTATTTATTTATTTATTTATTTATTTATTTATTTATTTATTTGCAAGCAGAGAGAAACAGAATGGGCACACCTGAGCGTCTAGCTGCTACAAAGTAGCTCCCAGATGCATGCACCACTTTGTACAGCCTGCTTTATGTGGTACTGGGCAATCAAACCTGGGACATCAGGCTTTGCAAGCATGCAAGAGCCTCTAACCACTGAACCGTCTCTCCAGTCCAACAATCTTTGAGAACATGATAGTTACGACAGAAAGTAAATAAGTACAGAGCTGGAGATACAGCACAGTGGTAGAGCACTTGCCTCGGGTGCACATGGCCATGGATTCAGTCCCCCCCCCTCGCACCTCAAAATTAGATACAGATACAAAAGTAAAATTCAAAGCCAGGGGTCTAGTCTAGCTCAATGCCAGAGCTTGCCTGGAGTGCTTAATGCCCTTGGTTTCACCCTGGGGTGGGGGAGAGAGGAACAAGTAAAATACAATATTGCGAAATCGAAAATTCTTGTTAGCAAACTTTCAGTGCCAACATTTTCCTAGATTTTTAAAGCAGGAATATAAGTGATGCCAGCTTGAGGGCCAGGGAGGAGTCCAGCTGTTTTAGGAAGGCTTTCCCAGAGAGGAAGCAACATTGCCTTTGAGGGAAATGAGCCTTTGTGTGTAAGGAACCAGCCTGGTTTCTGACCATTTGGGAGAAAGTGCGCTGTTGGGACTGAGAGGTTGTCTGAGGTCACAAGTAGGACTTGGAATGTCCTCTAAAGGACTTTGGGTCTTGAGGATGTGGAGTCTTAAATAAGAGAGCCATTGGATATTTTTGAACATATCATAACAAGCTTAATCTAAAAGATACATCAGCTTAGATCAAGGAAATTTAGTTAAGAACTATAAAGAGGCTATTGTAATAGTTCTGGCCAGAGATAATAAGGATTTGAACTAGAATAGGAAAGAAAGCCCGGGGCAAAGGTAGGGGACACAGAGTTTGTGAGTTTAGAATTCCCTGAATGAAGGCATTCTGCTGCTTAACGCGGGAAAGTTTGTGTTAAAAGGTTAAGGCTGACATTTGGAGGTGGTTTTATACATGGTTTTTTGTTTTGTTTTGTTTTTTTAGTCTTTCATATTTCCTCTTCTCAGAGTGATGAGCCTGGATAACCCAGACAACAGTTATATCATTCATTGAAGTAAATCAGACTGATTTTCCTTCTGCCAAAGCAAGCCTCCTTCCCTGTGGTCCCTCAATCATGACACTTTACCGAGGGGCTTTGCAAAGCTGCTGATTCCTTAAACACTGCTCAGAGAGGGAAAGAGACTGAGCACAGAAAAGGATGAGTTATCAGACAGCCCACTCAGCAGATATGAAAAAGAAAGTGATCAAGAAGAGGAATACCGCTTGAGTCAGCATCTCCAACCCTGCATTCCTTGGATCTGAGTCTGACAGTAATTGGCCTGGATTAAGTAGACTAGGAAATCAAGAACATGGAATCTATTTGCTAGTCACGTTACCATGTCAATGATTATAAAAACTGTATTTAAAATTTTTAAAAAGTCTACGGCCATACCACCTTGAATGCACTGGATCTCGTCTGATCTTGGAAGCTAAGCAGGGTCGGGCCTGGTTAGTACTTGGATGGGAGACCTCTTGGGAATACCCGGTGCTGTAGGCTTAAAAATAAAAATAAAAAAACGAAATAAAATAAAAAAAAAAAATAGGAATGCTTCACAAATTTGCATGTTATCCTTGCTCAGGGGCCGTGATAATCTTTGTATTCCAATTTTAGTATATGTGCTGCCCAAGTGAGCACAGAATGTTTTTTTTTTAAATCTATTTATTTGCAAGTAGAGGGAAGTAGAGAAGAGAGACAGAGAGACTGGCACACCAGGGCCTCCAGCCACTGCAGACTCCAGATGCATGCGTCACTTTGTGCATCTGGCTTTACATGGGTGCTGGGGAATTGAACCTGGAGCATTAGGATTTTCAGGCAAGCGCCTTAACCACGGAGCCATCTCTTCAGTCCTGTAACCATTTTTTCAATTATTTTATTTATTTGTATTTATTTATGAGAGAGGGGGGAGATAGATACAGAGAGAGAGAATGTGCATGCCAAACGAGCTTCAGATGCGTGCGCCACCCTGTGCATCTGACTTTAAGTGGGTAGTGGGGAATCGAACCTGGGCCTTAGGCTTTGCAAGTAAGAGCCTTAAGTGCTGAGCCATCTCTCCCATCCTGTAACCGCAGATTTTATTTTGACCACTTACCTACTGTTGTAGGATCCTCTTTGGTTCATGTCAGAATCTGAAAAGAACCATGCCGGACTATTATGTGTAGGCCCTGGGAGTGGTTGGGAGCTCTCTTGGTTGGTAGGTATTGCTTCATCTGGAGCTAGGGAGAGGCTAGAGGAAATATGTCAGGCGCAAGACTCCAGCTCTTAGTTACTGTGTTTGAAGTTATAAGCCTGCTAAACGTTAGCTTTTGTCTTAGGTATTTGGGAATAAGATGATAATTCCTTCCCTGGACGGAGACCTCTTCCAGTGGGATCGTGACCGGGAAAGCATGGAAACCGTTCCTTTCACCGTGGAATCCCTTCTTGAATCTTCATATAAATTTGGAGATGATGTTGTTTTGGTTGGAGGAAAATCACTCACTTCCTACGGACTCAGTGCATATAGTGGAAAGGTGAGTAAAAATGTATTTATTTGAGAGAAACGAGAACAAATTGGGATAGAAGCAAAAGTTTCTTAAGCTATACTGTTAGTAGTTGAGGTTTATTGTAATCTCCCCTGGGCATACACTTTGTTTTATAAGCACTGTGAAGTAGTGAGGGGCAATGGAGCGTCCAAGGTAAGAATATAAAGCAGAGCCACGGGATGGGAAGATGGCTCAGCAGTTAAGGCACTTGTTTATAAAGCCTGGTGGCCTACATTCAGTTCCCCAGTTCCATGTAAAGCAAGATACACAACGTGGTACATTCATCTAGAATTTGTTTGCAGTGGTCAGAGGCCCTGGTGGACCCATTCCCCCTTTCCTCTCATGCTTTCTCTCTCCGTTTGCAAATAAATAAATAAAAATATTAAAAATATGTATATAGCCAGGTGTGGTGGTTCACACCTTTAATGCCAGCACTCGGGAGGCAGTTGTAGGAGGATCACTGTGAGCTCAAGGCCAGCCTGGGACTACAAAGTGAATGTCAAGTCAGCCTGTGCTAGAGTAAGACCTTATCTCAAAAAAAAAAAAAAAAAAAACCAAAATTATATATATATATATATATATATATATATATATATATATATATACACACATATATATTTATTTATATAGCAAAGCCAGGTATGGTAGAAAGAAGAGAATAAGTTTAGTCAAGGGTTGGAGACATAGCTCAGCCTTTACAAGCGTGAGGATCTAAGTTCCACCCCCAGAACCCACATTAAAAAAAAATCCAGGAGTGGTGGCTGGTGGTTGTAATCTCAGTGCTGGGGAAGCAGAGGCACAAAGATCTCTGGGTTCACTGGCCTACTGGACAAGTTCCAGACCAGTGATGGACCCTGTTTCAAAAAAGGCACCTAACACCTGAGGAATGACACCCAGGGTTGTCCTCTGGCCTCCACATGCACGTGCACATACCTGCGCACACAGGTGCATCGCATACATACAGACACACACACACAAGATACATATATCCATATGGCCTACTGAGGCAGGTGCTTTTTTTATACATTATTTTTCCTTAGGGTACATACATACCTTTATATACACTTTGACAGCCCTTCAGAGATGAGTGATAATTGTGATGATAAAAATAATTGCTTCTCATTTGTTTTTGTACTTTGGTCCAAAGCAGAAAGTATAAGGGGAAAGCTTATTCTCACACTACCAAGGTCAGGTTTAACTTAGATTTATCGATGACAAAGTCATGGAGTTCATAGCCTAGACTGGGATATGATCAAAACACAATCTGCTTCTAAGATTGAATCTTTTGTTGTTGTTAAACACATTTAAAAATTTTTATTTATTTGGGAGAGGGGGAGAGAGAGCACGCAAGTGAATCAGACCCTTATCATTAGGCTTTGTAAGTGGGTGCCTTTAACCACTGAATAAACAAATTATTTTAAATTTAAAAACTTACCTCCATACACATATACAAGGAGCCCTATCATAATCCCCCCACCCTCCTCATTTTTCTTCCCACTTTTCTCCCCCTCCACTGACCCCTTCTAACTAGTCTCTTTTCTTTTTTAATGCCATCTCCCACCCACCATCATCCAGGTCCTGGGTAGATTGAGTCTTCTAATGGGAAATCCTTTGTTAATAGCAATTAATTTGAAGCATCTTTTCTTTAAAGACAAAAACCTTTTAAACCTCGTCAGCCCTGGAAATCTAAACATTTAATATATAGACTTGTCACTAAAAGAACAGGAATGTGACTGTTTTGCCTTTCAGTTTTCCAGCTTTGGCGATTACTGTGGTGGCGTTTCTACCTTCTTTGCACACCCCATGTGTGTGATGTGAACATTGTTGGGGCGATTGTCTTAAGGCACTTGGGATTTTTTTGCTTGTTTATGTATTTGCGTGCATGCACATGCGTGTGTGTACACGGTTAGAGGACAGCTTGCTGTTACAAACAAATGCCAGGCACACGTGCCACCTCGTGTCTGGCTTTATGTAGGTGCTGAGGAATCAATGCTGGGCCAGCAGGCTTTACAAGGAGGTGTCTTTAACCACCCAGATCTCCAGCCCCTTGTTTGATATTTTATTCATGGCATCTGCTTTGTTGGGGAGGCCATGCCATCCTGTCTAGTTTTTTTTTTTTTTGTGTGTGTGTGTGTTTTGAGCAAAGCCTTCCATTTGCATTGACTTCTGGATCCTCTGTGAACAGCAGGATTGCCCATCATCCACTTCTCTGCTTGGATGCACAAAAAATTTTATATTCCCACCATTGTGGCTGTTTGGATTTACTTTGGATCCTACTGGAAATCTTCCTTTTTCTTTGAATACTTAAAGGAGGAAACTTGTGAACTGACTGCTATTTAAAAAGGTTCAAAAAATTTAAAGATATGCATATTTTATATGGAAATTATGAGGGTTTTTTAACTCACTTAGAATTTTATTAGTGATATCATTGCAGAGATAGCACTGGTTATTTGTTTCTTTTATGTACATGGAAGTCCCCAAAGTAAGACTGAAATTACCTGTGTTCTTAAAATCATTCCCTGAAAGAAATATTGTTGGGACTTTCATGGTTCCAAATAACTCATTTTAGGAGTTGATAATCTGACACCTCTTATTAAGTATTTACACATTTCCTTCTACTTTTAAAAAAATCATAGAGATCCTTTTCATGTCTTTGATCGTCTGGGACGTGCTTCCTTCCCTCATTTCATATCCATCTTTTCAGGTGAGGTATATCTGTTCTGCCTTGGGGTGTCGCCGATGGGACAGTGATGAAATGGAAGAAGAGGAAGATATCCTGCTTCTGCAACGCACCCAGAAAACCGTTAGAGCTGTTGGACCTCGTAGTGGCAATGAGAAGTAGGTATCAGAATAGTAATGGTGCTCCTTGGAATTTTTTATTTTAATATCTATATTATGAATAAGTATATACATTGTATGATCAAATCTTGTGCATGTGTCCCTGTTTTCCCTCCTCTCTGTCCCCTACCCACTGGGGTACCTCCTCGGTACACATGAGCAATGCTCTGCCACTGAGCTTATTTATTCCCAGACCCCAATTTTAGAATTAATCATGTTACCTTACTTCCTTTTAAAGTATTAATCTTTAATACCTTTTTGTTTTCTTCTTCAAATCATGAACCCCTTATGTAGTTTTTGCATTTAAATATGATTAAAACATATGATACAGGGCTAGAGAGATGGATTAGTGGTTAAGGTGCTTGCCTGCAAAGCTCACTGACAGCCGGGGTTCAATTCCTCAGTGCCCACATAAAGCCAGATGCACAAAGTGGCACACGCATCTGGAACTTGTTTGCAATGGCTAGAAGCCCTGGTGTGCACATTGTCTATCTGTTTCTCTTCTGTTTCTCTGCTTGCAAATAAATAAATAAATGAAAATATTTTTGTAAAAATCCGTACTGGTCCTCTTCCATGTGCCAGACCTTTTCAGCTGAATATAGTGGGTTTTTTTTTTTGTTTGTTTGTTTTGTTTTTTGGTTTTTCGAGGTAGGGTCTCGCTCTAGTCCAGGCTGACCTGGAATTCACTATGTAGTCTCAGGGTGGCCTTGAACTCTCGTCAATCCTCCTACCTCTGCCTCCCGAGTGCTAGGATTAAAGGTGTGCGCCACCATGCCCAGCTGAATATAGTGTTTTAAATTGCTTGTAGTAAAAATAGCTTTGGCTCCTATCTTTATTTTTTAAAAAATATTTTATTTATTCATTTTCAAGCAGAGAGAGAGAGAGAGAGAGAGAGAGAGAGAGAGAGAGAGAGAGAGAGCACGCACCAGGGTCACCACCTTGTGGGTCTGGCCCATATGGGACCTGGGGAATTGAACCGGGGCCCTAGGCACTGGAGGCAAGTGTCCCAACCACCAAGCCATCTCTCCAGCCCATATCTTTACTTTTTTGAAACTGAACCCGACTTGCAGACTTAATGCAGTCTGATGCACTATAATTCTTTCTTGAGAGTTGTGTTTTCAAATCCAGTTAAGAAGGTATTCATTCTTTCTACTTTTGCTGGGCCGAGGAAAATAGGGCTGTGCATCGGCTGAAGCCTAACCTTCATTACTCTGATGGGATTTGTTCATTCTGA
This sequence comes from Zapus hudsonius, assembly GCA_004024765.1. Lineage (NCBI taxonomy): Eukaryota > Metazoa > Chordata > Mammalia > Rodentia > Dipodidae > Zapus > Zapus hudsonius. The sequence goes on along the minus strand of PVHP010005193.1, from coordinate 39,431 downwards.
GTGCTCAGTGGGAGCTCAGCCACCCCTGGAGCAGAAGTGCAACGAACAGAATTGTGAGGGACCCGAGTAGAAAGAGTGTAGGGTTCTGAGATCCATGCGCTGTGCGTGCATGCGTGTTGGGATTCTTAGCCAAGCCATTTTATATTTAAATGATGTGACCTAAATAATTTACTAACAGTAGAGGAATCGTCGCCCTTTATGGGTAAAGACATGGAGACTTAAGAAGGTAAATGACTTGTCCTTTCTTGGTCAGTAGAGATCCAACATTGCAGCTGAAGTGGTTGAGGTGAGATGAAGTTGCCTCTTCCAGGTCCTGTTTTCATATGAATCTAAAGACTTTTACCTTATATTTTATTTTATTTTATTTTATATTTTGACACAGGACTCACTGTAGCCCAGGCTGACCTCCTGGAATTCAAATTCACTATGTGGTCTCAGGGTGGCCTTGAACTCAAGGCTATCCTCCTACCTCTGCCCTCTGCCCCTCAGTGCTGAGCTTGAATGAAATGTACCCAGATCATTAATAAATCAAGCAGACATGACTTTGCTGTGCTTTTAGAAAAATCACTGTGATTTGAAAGTGCAAACATTTGTTAATTTTTGGGACTGAAGGGTCGGGACTGAGTTCTCACAGGCCCTCTTGTGGCTCTACCCAGCAGAGCGCTCCTTCCCACAACGTTATGTTCCCCAAGATGAGTCTGTATTATTAGTCCCTTTACTTAAATATGAATTTCTAAAACACAACTTTGTAAATTTAAGGTGGAATTTCAGTGTTGGCCACTTTGAACTTCGGTATATTCCAGACATGGAAACTAGAGCCGGCTTTCTTGAAGGCACCTTTCAATCCAGCGGAAAGAAAGAAGAGTCTAAAATCATTTCTGATGTGGAAGAACAGGAAGCCACCATGCTGGACACGGTGATAAAAGTTTCGGTCGCTGATTGGAAGGTTATGGCATTTAGTAAGAAGGGAGGACATCTGGAATGGGAGTACCAGGTACCTGGAACCATGAGAATTTATAAATGTCTCCTCCTGTCCCTGTTTGACCACACATATTGGTGGAGGGAAATGACTGGCATTTTGGATTTTATGCCTTAAAAAATGTGTGATTTTTTAAAAAGATTTTGTAAGTTGAAATCACTTAGATACCATTTAAGCCACAACACAATTTTTTTTTTTCCAAATTTTGCTTAGTTTTGTACTCCGATTGCATCTGCCTGGTTGGTCAGGGATGGCAAAGTGATCCCCATCAGTCTTTTTGATGACACAAGTTACGCATCCAACGAGGAGGTGTTGGAAGATGAAGAAGACATTGTGGAAGCGGCCCGAGGAGCCACGGAGAACAGCGTGTACTTGGGTAAGTCTGCCTCGGAGCGCCTATCATTGCTGGAACTCTCAGTCCACCCTTAGCTTTCTTTCTTGGATTTGCATTCTTACGATTGATCTCCTCACCCGTTTCTGAAACTTGATTATTATAGTGTGTTCATCTGAGACCTACATTAGGAAGCCTTAGAAATACTCTCATTGTATAGTGCGGTGATGCACACCTTTAGTCCCAGCACTGGGGAGGCAGAGTAGGATGATCGTCGTGAGCTCAAGGCCACCCTGACACGATATAGTGAATTCCAGGTCAGCCTGGGCTAGAGTGAGATCCTACCTCAAAATCCCCCCTCCCAAAAAAAATCTATAGCTATCATATCTGTATCAGTTGGCTCTCCCCTTAGAGGTAAGGGCTTATTCATTTGTTTCATTGCATCTATACAAGTGATCTGAAAACCAAACAAAAGGCTAGTGTACTTCTGAGCAACTAAAAAAGCATCATTACAATAAATTTTGAAACTCTTTTCTATTTGAATTAGTTTGGGTCATGAAATTCTTCAGAAATCATATAAACTTTGCTTGCTACTCCTTCCACTGGAAGCAGGAATGTGACGAAATCACCTGTCACACAGAGGCAGGGGAGACAGCTTAGTAGAAAAGGACCTGAATTCAGCTCCCAGACCGACACCTGTCATTCCAGCAATAGGGACGCAGAGAAGGAGGATCCCTAGGGCTGATTGGGTTGAGGCCCTAAGGTGGAGAGTGACAGAGATACCCAACATTTACCTGCCCCATGTACACATACAAGCAAATGTCATGCATGTATTAGGATAGTATTTGACTGTATTATTAGTTCTGGAATTATAGGTAGTTAGATAAACTTTCTTAAAGAAGAAAGTTCCTTCTGAGCTGTTCCTTTCATGAGAATCTATTGACTTTTTATTTTTGAAATTTTCTATTTGGATATTTTTCTGTGATTACTTAAAATGTGCTGTCATTCAGTAAAAATATTGTATGGGCCTGATATATACCTTTTCTCCTCTGTTTTTGTTGAGTAACTATAGAGTCAAATTTAAATATTTTGAGCATCTTTTTTCTTTGAGAAGATCTTCCCAGCATTCGGGAGGCAGAGGTAGTAGGAAGATAATTGTGAGTTCCAGGCCAGCATGAGACAACAGAGTGAGTTCCAGGTCAGCCTGGATTAGAGTGAGACCCTACTTTGAAAAAAAAAAACCCAGTAAAAAAAGACTTATGTAAAAAACCAGTAAAAAAAGACTTATGTAGCACACAAGAAATAAATAGAATCAATCTAATGGTATTAAATCAAAGGGAATCTTGTGAAAATTCTGTGACTGAGTACTGGGAACATGGCTCAGCAGTTATAGGCACTGCTTGAAGAAAGTCTGCCAGTCGAAGTTCAAGTCCCCAGCTGCCCACATAAAAGCCAGACCTGTCTCATCACCCCCCAAAAGTGGCCAGTATGTGTGCTGTTTGTATGCAGTGGCAAGAGACCCTGGTCTGCTCATACATGCATTCACACACACGTGCAATAAAATAATAAATAATTTAAAAATAAGTAAAGCTTCAGTGAATAATTGACAGTTTTCTCGTTGATTCAGGAATGTACAGAGGCCAGCTGTATCTGCAGTCATCAGTCAGAATTTCAGAAAAGTTTCCTACAAGTCCCAAGGCCTTGGAATCTGTGAATAATGAAAATGCAATTATTCCTTTGCCAATAATCAAATGGAAGCCCTTAATTCGTAAGTGAATTATAAACTGTATAATAGTGCTAATGTATGTAGAGGCCTAATCTTCACTGTCTTTGTCCCAGTTTTGCATATTTTGGAGATAAGAACTATTTATATTAGCTGTTAATGAATTTTAATTATCATCTAGAGCATTTCTTCTTGGAAACAGCAGTTGCTTTTATAGAAGTAAATGTTGATAAAACATTGCTCTGTATAACTTGGAAATTTTCTTAATCATTCATTAACCATGTCAAAACACAATTTAGCTTCTCATATATTTATATTAAGAATATCTAGGTGAGATAGCTTAGGCAGTAAGGTGCTTGCCTTGCAAATATGAGGATCTGAGTTTGATATCAAGCACCCACATAGAAATGCCAGGCATGGTGGCACATACCCGTAATCCCGGCATTGAGGAAGTGGAGACAAGAGGAGTCCTGGGCTTGCTGGCCGGGCATTGTAACCTGATTGTTGAGCCCCAGGCCAATGATACTCTGTCTCAAAAGATGTGGGCAGCATTTTTGAGGACAATACCTGAGGTTTTTTGTCTTTTGGCCTCTGCATGTATATATGTATGTACGCGTGTACAAACACGTATACACAAGCATTAAAAATAAAGAGTATCAAGGTCAGCTGAGTGTGGTGGCACATGCCTTTAATCCAGCATTTGTGGGACAGGGGGAGAGGCAGTAAGATCAGGAGTCCAAGATCATCTTTGGCTTCATTGTAAGCTTGAGGCCAGCCTGGGCAACTTGAGACCCTGTCTCAAAAAAAGGAGGGGCTGGAGAGATGGCTCAGCAGTTAAGTCACTTGCCTGCAAAGCCCGATCACCAAGGTTCAATTCCCCATTATCCACATAAAGCCAGATGCACAAAGAGATGCATGCATCTGGAGTTTGTTTACAGCAGCTGGAGTCCCTGACATGCCCATTCTCTCTGTCTCTTTTCTTCCTATCTCTCTCTGCTTGTAAATAACAACTAGGTAAAAAAAGAAAATGACCTGGTTATCACATCATATTCTTTGAGACACATAAATGAATCAAGTTCAAATACTGGACTACCTCCATGCCTTTTGTATTTTTTATGGTATATTTCATATGTTAGTTACTTTAAGTGACTCACATGATGCATTTTCTGCTTTTTTTAAAAAAATATTTTTATTTATTTATTTGCAAAGCTAGAGAGACAGAGAGAATAGGCATGCCAGGGCCTTTAGCCACTGCAGAGGAACTTCAGATGCATGTGCCACTTTGTGCCTCTGGCTTTACATGAGTCCTGGGGAATTGAACTTGGGTCTTTAGTCTTTACAGGCAAGTGCCTTAACCACTGAGCAATCTCCCCAGCCCATTGTTGTTTCGAGATAGGGTTTCACTGTGTTGCCCAGGTTAACCTCCAAGTCCCTAGCTCAAGTGCTCCTCCCACCTGCCATGTCCTGGGACTGCAGGTGTGCATCCAGCCTTGTGTTCTGCATGGGACTATTTGTGTAGTCTACATCTTGGAGCTGACCGGGGTGAAGCTATCAGTTTGTCAAATGAAAGTCATAACAATTATTGTTTGTCATTTTCTTTTAGACTCTCCTTCCAGAACCCCAGTTTTGGTAGGGTCTGATGAATTTGACAAATGTCTAAGTAATGATAAGTTTTCTCATGAAGAATACAGTAACGGTGCACTTTCAATCTTACAGTATCCATATGGTAAGTATCATTAATACTGGATTTAAAATACCATTGTTTTCTTTGTCTTGTTCAGTTATTTAACATTAATTATTAGAATTCAGTACTATTATTTTTGTTTGTTTTTTCCTGAGGTAGTGACTCACTCTAGCCAGGCTCGCCTAAAACTCACTCTGTAGCCCCAGGCTGGCCTCTAATTATTAGAATTCAAATGATGGTAACTTGGCTGGCACCTAGAAAAATATTTTAGGAGGCAATATTCTGGGAAGTGAGAAAGCATATAAGCCCCTTTGTTGACAGTTCCAGGTTGCTGGGATGAACATCCACACCAGGCACAGTTTAGGGGATGAAGGGATTTATTTCAAGCTCACAGATCCAGGGGGGAAGTTCCATCAGTGGCGGAAGAAGCTGCTTCTATACATCCAAGCAGAGAGAAACGGTCCGTAAAACCCAACACCAGCAGGCACAGATGGACAGCAAGCGGCTGGGATCCATCCTGCCAGAGCTCAGACTTCTCTGCACACCTTTTGGCTGTAAATCAGATCGGCCCCCAAACACACCTTAAAACACCTGAGTCTATGGGAACATATATTCAAACTACCACAAACTCCAAAGCTAGATTGCTAGAATTCAATCCCAGTTTGGATACATATTAGGATGGACACAAATAATTTCCTATATCTGAGTTTCTTTATCTGTAAAACCAAGATTGTAATCCCAGTATCTCTCCAGTGGATCAAGTCAAGTCTGACTAAGCATCCGGCCCAGCACATCATAAGTCTTACAATATTAGTTGTGAGTAATATTGTAAAAATATTAGTTCCTGTTATGAGCTCTCATTTAATTAGCAGCTTGATGCTTCCTGTTAATTGTTAGCAGTCAGTGCTTTTTTGTTTAGTGGGCTATATAATATAGAGTGTATAATAGTCTATATCTTGAAGAAAGCAGCTGGGCATGGTAGCACAAGCCTGTAGTTCCCTGTAATTCCAGTACTTGGGAGACAGATGCACAGGATTATAAGTTTATGGCCAGCCTGGACCACATCGTGACACCCTATCTCAAAAAAAAAAAAAAAAAGATAATAGAAAAAAACAGGTAAAAATGCTATAATGCGATGATATTTTAATTTCATCCTAAGAAAAATTAATGCAAAAGTCAAAAATAGATGAAATTTAACATGAAATAACATTGTATTGTATTTTGGTAAGCAGCAATATTTTAAAATATTTTATTTATGAGCAGAGGGAGAGGGTACATCAGGGCTTCTTGCTGCTACAAATGAACTCTAGATGCATGTGCCATTTTGTGCATCTGGATTTACATAGTTTTGAGAGTCAAACCTTGGCTGGTAGGCTTTGCAAGCAAGCATGCATCTTTAACCACTGAGCCATCTCCCCAGCCCCAAAGCAGCAATTTTTAGAAGTTAGACTACATTCACATGTCAAAGAATTTGAGATCTTTTTAAAAACCCTCAGCACTACATCAGGTAAAAACATTAATTCTGGGCTGGTGAGATGGTTCAGCAGTTAAGGTGCTTGCCTGCAAAGCCTAAGGACCTGGGTTTGATTCCCCAGTACCCACATTAAGCCAGATATATGGCATGTCAAATGCATCTGGAGTTTGTTTGCAGCAGCTGGAGGCCCTGGCGCACCCATTCTCTGTCTGTCTCTCTCTTTCTCTGCTTGCAAATAGATAAATAAAAATATAAAAAAAAAAACCATAGATTCCTTATTGGTTGCCCTAGATTCTACAACTGGAAAAATTTTAAATAAAAATACCGAAGGCTGTACCTACAAACAGGTTTTATCTGAAATTTATTAAAAGACAAAGTAAAAAGAAGTGTGTGATCTGCCCATGAGCAGTGCAGAATAGAAAACAAAAAAAGATGTGCCAGTTTCTGGGACCAGTTCATCTTGGCAGCCTGAAATGAACTAAAGAGTATGATAGAAATGTCATCCTACAAGTTCATGGTGGAACGTGGTTTTTAAGAAGGAAGCATGAGTACTGATTCTTAAACTTAGAGAGTTGAGTGAGATAGTGAGTGGGGTGGTCACTAATGTTTTCTCTAGTCTTAGTATTTAGTGTAAAGAAGATGTAAAATACCTATTTTTTAAGGAAAATAATGTATAGGAAGATAATTTGAAGTGTGTTAGAGATGGAACATGTGTGTGTGGTGACATGTGTAATGTATGGAATGTACATCTGTGGGGGAGCTTCTCCCGATCACAGCAATATGCCTCATGCCCTTGAAATGTGTGAAAGTGGATGACCGTCATGAAAATGTCGGGTGTCCTCTGTTATCGCTCATCTTTGTATTTCTTCCCTTAAGATGGGGTCTCTCCCTCAGCCCAGAGCTGCTGTCTGTCAGTGAGCCCCAGCCATGCTGTGGTCCCACCACCCAGCCTCCAGTTGAGAGATGACATCTGTGTGTGGCCATGCCCTTCTTTATTTTCTAGTTGTGGGGAGAGGAGCATGCCAGGGTCTCTTGCCATTGTCATGGACTCAAATGCCCCATTCAAGTGCCACTTTGGGGGTCTGGCTTTATGTGGGTGACTGGGAATTGTGGTAGACTTTGTGCATGGGTTCTGGGGAGATGAACTTGGTGCTCTTTGAAAGGCCCTCGTGCTTAAATGACAAATGCTCTTAACTGCTGAGCCATCTTCCCAGCCCTAGAGATGAAACTTTTTATAAAGAATTTAGGGGCTGGAGAGATGGCTTTAGCGGTTAAGGTGCTTGCCTGCAAAGCTTAATGACCAGAGTTCAATTCCCCAGTACCCCCAGTACCCACGTAAAGCCATATGCACAAAGTGGCACATGTATCTGGAGTTTGTTTGCAGCAGCTAGAGGCCCTGGCACACCCATATTCTCCCTCCCTCTCTGTCTCTCTCTCTTTTTCTCTCTGTCTCTCTCTCTGTCTGTCTCTCTCTCTCTCTGCTTGCAAATAAATAAAAATTTAAAAGAGGATTTAGTGTTGTTAAGTCATAGGAAAATAGCTGAGTTTTAACATTGAAGATGGAGTTTTTTTAGTTCATCTTACAACAAAATACCCTTTTGCTGTTTGTTTTTAAGATAATGGTTATTACCTGCCATATTACAAGAGAGAGAGGAACAAGCGGAGCACGCAGGTCACAGTCCGATTCCTGGACAACCCGCATTACAACAAGAACATCCGCAAGAAAGATCCCGTTCTCCTCCTCCACTGGTGGAAGGAAATATTTGGAACAATTTTGTTTTGTATCGTGGCAACAACTTTCATCGTGCGCAGGCTTTTCCATCCTCAGCCTCACAGAGTAAGACACTGTTTAGAATCTAATGTATTTCTTTTTTTTTTTTTTTAAATATTTTATTCATTTTTCAGCAGAGATAGAGAGAGAGAGACAGAGAGAGACAGAGAGACAGAGAATATACCAGAGCCACCATTTTGTGGGTCTGGCCCATGTGGGTCCTGGGGAATTGAACCTGGGGCCTTAGGCATTGGAGGCAAGTGCCTTAACCGCTGAGCCATCTCTCCAGCCCTAGAATCTAATGTATTTCAAAGTGTTGGAGGTTACAGAAAATAACGGGCCGGGCCATGGTGCTTATCTAGTTGTACATCACTTTAAGAGGATTTATTCTGAGAATTGTGCATTAGGCAGTTTCATCGTTGTGCAGATGTCCTAGGGTGTCTTCTGCAAACCTGGACGGTCTAGCCTACTCCACACCCAGACAGTATGTTGCTCCTGGGTTTCCGTCCTGTAGTGCAGGCCGCTGTGCTACAGATGGCCTCCCTTCTCCTACTATCCCAACTCTAGTCATCTTGTAAGCAGATCCCCGAGGTTTCACTCTTCAGAACGACCTGGAACTCCTAACAGACCTCCTCCTCAGTCTCCTGGCACCATGCCCGGGTCCAGATCCTTTCTCTGGAGCAGCTGTCTAGCGCATGGCTTGAGGCCCCCCTCGCCACTGGCATTGCTCTCTGGGTGAAATGACATGCCACCCCTCTGGCCAGAGCCCCACCGCTCTCCTCACTAGCCAGCAGTTCCGCCAAGCTTTCTGCTATAGATCTTCAGTTCTGTCATGAGCTTCTCATCTTGGCTTCTATTTCCTGATAGACAGCACTGAACTGCCGCAGTAGCTTCTGCCTGCTCTCCATGCTTCTGGTCCTCTGCCTGTTTGATGCCCTTCTCCTACCTCATGCTAATAACTAACTCCTCATTGTTGGGATAAAATTCAGCTTTCTGAGTCATATCCTGCCTGCTCATCACTCATCTTTCCTCGTACCAGGGCCTCCTCCTTCCCCTTGTGCACAGACACCATGTTGAACTTTCTTCCTATAATCATGCTTACCCTAACCCTAATACTGTCCTCTGACCTCGCCTCTGAACCTGTTCCCATAGTCCTCCCCTTCCCTGTCACATGACTTAACTCCTGCATATCCATAAGTGTTTGTCCTCTGGGTTCCTTCACCTCCTAACCCTGAGTCCCTGCTGCCTGGGTCCGAGAGCACCGTCTTCCCCTTGCTAAAGTTTTTCTCGGGTAATTCTAGTTTCTCACTCTGTCTCTGTGTTCTATTCTAAAGGACTGGGGCGGGTGAGCATGTTTGCCTCCAGCTTCCAAGTCTCTCTCACAGCACCTGGCAGGAAAAAAATCCAGTACTGAGTGGGTGAACTACAGTCTACCCTTGGCCATAACAAGTGTATATAATTTCCGAGAAATCTTTAGATGTTGGTGATGAAGGGATGTTGCAAACGAAGCATTGCCAAACTCAGTTTCCCATCATCAGAAGCATTTTAAAAGCATCTACAAAGTAATTGAGGAAGAAGTAACTACAGTCATGCTTGACAGTCTGCTGTGGGCACTAGTGATGTACACGTAACATAAGCCATGTTATAGAGAAACAAAATCCCTTTAAATACAAGTGGGCTGTCTTGGGAAGATGATTTTTACCTTAGATATAATAAAGTGAAATGCTATATCTTGTGTTTTTATAATAATAGTACTATTTTATAACCTAAGATTGTTAGCTAACTTTCGGCCAACATTGTACTGGTAGTGATTTTGTTTTCACCTTATTAGCAAAGGAAGGAATCTGAAACTCAGTGTCAGACTGAAAATAAATATGATTCCGTAATTGGCGAAACCAATGACAGCAGCTGGAATGACATAAAGAACTCGGGCTACATTTCACGGTAAGCGTCTCTTGAAATATCGATGTGTGTAGTCTCTCGTGGTTCAGTTATGAAGTCTAACCTGAGCTTTGTCACTTGTCAGCGGCAAGATGATGCATATGTGATGCCGCTTTTGAGAAGATTTAATAAAGATAATACAGTGGGCCCTCCAGGAGCAGGGCATGAACTTGTGCATTTGGGGAGATGAATTTGTCCTGAGGTAGCTTGACTGGCTATTTTTAGGCATGCACATTATTACTCCTCATTCTCTGGGAAGGTAATTGGCCCGTGGAGGGTTGGGATCTATTATGTCTCCTCCTTAACACTGTTCTCTAACCAGCTGTGGCAACTGCTAAATTAATATGTGTGCAAGTCATAAGGTAATGACTTACCTTTGTAAGAGATGCATGGAGCATCTCATTTAACACTTTCCCATGTGGCTGTAACCATTTCCACAGTGTGTGTCCATTCATTCATTCATTCATTCACTCACTTTTCAACAGATCTTTATTAGGCCTTTGCTTTGCCAGCTAGTGCCCAGGTTCTGGAAATACTGAGCAACGAGAGTGCTTTTCCACTTTCCTGGTCCCCACAACACAGTACATTGAGACAGGTGAGCCACACACACACACACACAAACACAAACACACATGCACACATACACACACACAAAAGCACACAAACACACTCTCACACATGCACACAAACACACCCACACAAACACACACTCTCACACATGCACACAAACACTCTCACACATACACACACACACCTGCCAAAGACTGACTAAGATGAAGTTGTAAGAGTTCAGAGTCCTGGGTAGACCGAGCTCTGGGAACACGAGGTCTAGGAAAGAGTCACAGAGGTGGTGACATGAGAGGAAGGAAGGACGGAGTTTCACTAAGTGCAAAGGCCAGGAGAGCGGGTGGCAGGAGCAAAAGCCTGGAGCTCTGAGAGTGATGCACACTGCCCAGGACAGGACAGGTCAGTGTGAGTGACTGTGGTCACCTAACTTCTGTCCAGCTAACTTCCATGGAGCACCCTGGCGTGTGAGGCAGTCCTGCTGAGGTCATCTCCCACCCCTAAAAAGATTTCACTAAAAATATACTTAATTATTATAAAGTTGATTAAATTTCTGCCCATAAAATATAAGCAATGAACAACAAATCAGGTACATCTTTAGTAGAGTTAAAATGCCTTCAAAAGCAAGAGTTTAGAGAATTGAGAATCTGGTGTTTTGGTAGCTGGTGGAAAGTTTGGATCAACGGCCATCGTAGTACAGTTGCTGCAAGAACTGGTGATTGACAGGTGATTCCAGCTTCCCCTTGGACATTCTCGAGAATGCTTGCTTCACCCGTGGACACAGAAGAACCATGAATACTACTAGGAGAACTCAGTCTGTGTTCTTCATTACATAAGTTCTGAGGGTTTAGTGAGTTGGTTCATTTTCTGTTTTTTAATGTAAATGTAGTTTAATTTAATGTTTTTAATGTAAATTTCTTTACCTAATTACATTATTTAAAGCTATTGCAAACTTTTGAAATTTTTGCCTTTTTTTAAAGCTATCTAACAGATTTTGAGCCAATTCAGTGCCTGGGTCGTGGTGGCTTTGGAGTTGTGTTTGAAGCCAGGAACAAGGTAGATGACTGTAATTACGCCATCAAGAGGATCCGTCTCCCCAATCGGTAAAGAATGGTACTTTCAGTAAACCTGGATCTGGTCTCGGGCAAATCCCTAACCCTAACCCTAACCCTCTCCTTCCCAATAAATAATAAAAATCATTGAAAAGTTGTGAGCTTTTAGCTAAAAATGTGCACTTGTTTTTGATTGACACTCAATATTTTCCCATAGGTGGGTGTAAAATCTATAGACCATAATAGATGATGGAATTTAAAAAGAATGTCTGTGTATAATAGTGTGTTAGTTAACTTTCCATCATTGTAATAAAATACCAGAGACAATAGCTTTTTTAAAAATATTTTATTTATTCATTTTCAGAGAGAGAGAGAGAGAGAGAGAGAGAGAGAGAGAGAGAGAGAGAGAGAGAACCAGGGCCACCACAACCATTGTGGGTCTGGCTTATATGGGTCCCGGGGAATTGAACCCAGGGCCTTAGGCACTGGAGGCAAGTGCCTTAACCTCTGAGCCATCTCTCCACCCCCCGACAATAGCTTTTTAAAGAGAGCTGGTTTAGTATGACTCCTAGTTTGGTGGTCTCACTTGGTGGATTGCAGCCTCCTTGCTTTTATGCCCGTAACAAGGCAGGGAGCGTGTGGCGGAGTACAGTTCATCTCATGGCTGGCACCCTGGGGTGGGAGGGAGAGAGAGAGGGGCTCAGAACCCACAGGTCCCCTTCAAGGGTACACCCCGACTGACTAGGAAACTCTCTGCTAGGCCCTACCTCATAGACTTTCTACCATCTCCCATAGCACCAAGGTAGGTGCCACACAGACCTATAAGGAACATCTTAGTTCCAAATTGTAGCATGTGGTAAATGAGGAACAGTGTTAAAACCAGAACTCAGGCTGGAGAGATAGCTCAGTGGTTAAGGCACTTGCCTATAAAGCAGAAGGACCTGAGTTCAATTCCCCAGTACCCACATAAAGCCAGATGCACAAGGTGGCTCATGCATCTGGAGTTTGTTTGCAGTGGCTGGAGGCCCTGGTGCACCCATTCATATATTCTCTCTCTTATAAGAAAGTAAATAAAAATATTTTTTAAAACAACAAACAATTATGCTGTTCATGGTGGTGCATGCCTGGAATCTCAGTACCCAGAAAGCCGAGGCAACAGGACCATGAGTTCTGAGCTAAACCTGTCTCAACCCCCCCCCCCCAAAAAAAAAGCCCAAACCTTGATACTATGTTCTCCCTGCCCAAGAATAACCACTCTAACACTTGAGAATGGGGCTGGGATATAGCTCAGGGATGGCCAAGTCCACCCAATAGCCTGAGCTCTCCGTCAACACCCAGAGGTGCTGAGAACAGGGCTGGTATAGAATGTCTGGAGCCAAGAGTAGAAGAGGGAGCATGAAGACAGGACAGAAAGGATTGAAAGCCAGGCCAAGGGGATTGTATTTTAATCTGACTGTTGGGTCTTTGAGTGGAATAGTCACGTGGTCAAACTGGAGGAGATGAAGAAAAAATAGGAGTCAACAATGTTTGAGATGGCTTTGCAACAAATCAGTCCTAAGAGAAGGACTGAATATAAAGACTTGAAAAGTCTGGGCATGGTGTGGACACCTCTAATCCCAGCACTGGGGAGGAAGAGGTGGGAGGATCTGTGAGTTCGAGGCCAGCCTGGGCTAGAATGAGACCCTACCTATGATGGGGGGTAGAGGAATATAAACAAAGAACTGAAAAGGAAGGGTTGATAGAGTTTGGGTAATTGAATATAAGGACCTAGAAATTGAAGAATTTAAAAATGTGCCCCAGATTAGAAGAGTGAGTGACTTTAGTTACATATACCAAAGCTCCAAGGGGGGGATCAGAATAGCTGAAGAATATACCTCTGCTGGGCTGGGTAGATGGCTCAGTGGTTAAGGTATTTGGTTGTAAAGCCTAACAACCTGAGTTTGATTCCTCAGTCCCCATTTAAAGCCAGATGCACAAAGTGGCGCATGCATCTGGAATTCATTTGCAGTGGCTGGAGGCCCTGGTGCGCCCATTCTCTCCATCTCTCTTCTAACTATCTCTGCTTGTAAATAAATAAAAATAATTTTATTAAAAAATGGTGACGCGCACCTTTAATCCCAGCACTCGGGAGGTAGAGGTAGAAGGATTGCCATGAGTTCAAGGCCACCGTGGACTAGAGCAAGACCCTATCTCAAAAAAATAAAAAAAAAAAAAAAGGAAGAATATACCTCTGCTTATTTATGCAGAAGGTGATGGTTGGGTCTCTAGAAGTGGGAGATTAACTCTGTCAGAAAAGCCATTGAAGTAGATACGGTCCAGATGCTTTTCCTTTCATGTTCATTAATATATTTTGTTTAGGGTCTTTAGAAATTTATTTATAATTTGGAAGTTTACAAGGTATGCTCATTTATTAAAAATGTTTGCTTTGCATTTGGATACTTGTACCAGATATTCTATTTATCTGAGTGTGATGAGGCACCCCAGATGACAGATAGAGCTACATATGTGTGTGACTGGGTTTCTGTGTTTCATATATGTATATGCATATGTATATTTTGGGGCACATTTCTTTAGTTAGTCCATATGTGTGCATGCTGTGGATATGTATTTACATATGTCTGCTTTAGTATTTTTCAAGCAAGGCCAGCCTTGCTGAGGCAGCCACACAGGTGTCCAGCAAACATACCTAAGGGACATCTGCAAACCACCTACTGGCACTGGGGCCCTCCTCCAGATGCTTCTCTATGAAACTTCCTTCCTGTGACATTGTGTAGCTGGGGCTTCTACCCACCGATTCCTGGTACAGGTTTTGGGGACTGTAGCTCTCTTCTGAACTACTCTCTCCCTGCCACTCCTCCCATGGACCAACAGACATTAGAAGTCCAAAGGGTCCTTAGTCAACTAAGAAAGCTTTATTGGGCTGGAGAGATGGCTCAGCAGTTAAAGGCACTTGCTTACGAAGCCTGGCTTGATTCCCCAGTACTATTCATGGTAAGCCAGATACGCATGGTACGTGTGTCTAGAGTTTGCAGTGACCTTGGTGCTCCCATACTCCTTTGTATTCTCTCTCTCTCTCTCTCTCTCTCTCTCTCTCTCTCTCCTTCTTTCTCTCCCTCCAATACTCCTGGTAGGGTCTCCCTCTAGCTAAGGCTGACTTAAAATTCACTCTGTAGTCCCAGACTAGCTTCTAACTCACAGTGATCCTTCCACCTCTGCCTCCCAAGTGCTGGGATTAAAGGCATTTGCCACCATGTCCAGCAAACAAAAGTATTTTTCTTTGTAAAAAATTATTTATTTGAGGGCTGGAGAGATGGCTCAGCGGTTAAGGCACTTGCCTCCAGTGCCTAAGGTCCCGGGTTCATTTCCCCAGGTCCCACATAAGCCAGACCCACAAGGTGTGGCCCTGGTGTGCGCTCTCTCTCTCTCTCTCTCTCTCTGCTTGAAAATGAATAAATAAAATTTTAAAAAAAATTATTTATTTGAGAGAGAAAGAGAGAGGCAGATAGAGAGAGAATGGATACACCAGGGCCTCGAGCCACTGCAAACAAAACTTCAAACACATGCGCCACCTTGTGCATCTGGCTTTATGTGAGTACTAGGGAATTGAACCCAGATCCTTAGGCTTTGCAGGCAAGCGCCTTAATTGGTGAGCCAACACTCCAGCCCTGAAAATATTTTTAAAGGTTTTATTTAGATAAGGTTTGTAGCAGTTATTTCCAAAAGAAATGAATTCTAAAACACATTTATGTTTAATGAAGTATTTACTATGTGCCTTTTTTAGAATTGTATCTGAAGCTAACTCATCTGTTCTTAATTTTAAATTGAAGGGAGACTTCTGATTATTATTTTTTATACTATTAATACTACAGATATAGACAACCTTCTTATTTTTCTGTTTCAGGGAATTGGCTCGGGAGAAGGTCATGCGAGAAGTCAAAGCCTTGGCCAAGCTGGAGCACCCAGGCATTGTGAGGTATTTCAATGCCTGGCTGGAAGCACCACCAGAGAAGTGGCAAGAAAAGATGGATGAAATTTGGTTAAAGGATGACAGGTAACATAGTTAGACATAGACTTAAAAGACCTTTAAAGACCTTAAAAGGCTAGTTTTTTCTCTTTTGAACATAGTATCATTAAAATAACTTTAGAGATTTTTCATTTCTTTTATAAAGAGAAAGAAGCCAGGCATGGTGATGAATGCCTTTAATCCCAGCACTCGGGAGGCAGAGGTAGGAGGATCACTATGAGTTCAAGGCCACCCTGAGACTACATAGTGAATTCTAGGTCAGCCTGGGCTAGACCAAGACTCTATCTCAAAAAACCAAAATGAAAGAACAACAACAAAAAAAGAAAAAAAAAACCATGGATTTGGGCTGGGGAGATGGCTCAGCAGTTGAGGTGTTTGCCTGCAAAGCCTAACGACCCAGGTTCAATTCCCCAGTGCCCACATAAAGCCAGATGTACAAAGTATCGCATGCCTCTGGAATTCAGCAGCTGGAAATCCTCTCTAGCTCTGTCTTTTTCTACCTGCAAATAAACTTATTTTTTTTTTTTGGTTTTTCGAGGTAGGGTCTTGCTCTAGTCCAGGCTGACCTGGAATTCACTCTGTAGTCTCAGGGTGGCCTTGAACTCATGGTGATCCTCCTACCTCTGCCTCCCGAGTGCTGGGATTAAAGGCGTGTGCCACCACGCCCGGCTATAAATATTTTTTTTAAAAAAGAACAAACTTCTATATCATCCTGTTTTCGAAAGTTCTCGGATACTTGTTATTGAAATTTGATTGAGGTTTTGAGAAAATAATTTTGTTTTCAGTTTTAATAATGTTCTGTGAACTGTGATAGAGGAGTTCACCATGACCTTTCTCTGTTTGAGGTTCTGTCTGCTTTTGTTTGTATCCATTCTTTTTTCAAAGTTTTATGAAGTCTTGCTCTAGGGAGTTAACAATTTATGACTCCGTTTAAATTGTTTTAAACTATTTTCAGTTTAAAAAAAAGTATATAAACTGAACTAGCCTGAAGACATCGCCATGTTAACTATGGTGTCAACTGCTAATGAAGGGCTGGGGGTGTGACTCATGCAGAAGTCCTGGGTTTCACAGCCAGCATCACGTAAACCAAGCACGCACGGTGGCACATACCTGGAACCCTGCACTCAGGAGATAGAAGCAGGAGAGTCAGAATCTCAAGATCATCCTCAGCCAGTCTGGGATGCATGTTTCAAAAAAGAACCACTAGGGAAGTAGCTCAGTCGAAGAGTGCTTCCTGCACAGACGGGAGGCTCTCCAGCACCTGGGTAAATGCTGGACACGCCTGCCATCCCTGCTCTTGGGAGGCAGAGGTAGGAGGATCCCCAGGGCTTCGTGGTTAGCTTCAGGATCAGCAAGAGACCCTATCTCAAAAATTAAGGTAGAGAGTGACTGAGACAGGCACCCACTGTCACCCTCTGGTCTCCAGAAAGCTTTCTAATGAGGGCTGAGGAAGCAGTGTGCAGGTAGACTCCTGCACAGCTGGAGAAGACTCGCCACAGCGGTAGGTCCCGGACACTTCCAGTCTCAAGGACCAAGGGAAGTGACTCTTTATATAGCATGTTGTGTTTAGCTTGTATGTCGTTCTGCTTGCTCTTTGGTAAATGACTTGGTAAATAATTGAAGGCTTTATCAACAAAGGTTGCATGTCAGATAACAAGATGTGTTCTCAACCCTTGGTGTTTCTCCAACTTTCAGCACGGACTGGCCTCTCAGCTCTCCTAGCCCAGTGGATGCTCCGTCTGTCAAAATTCGCAGAATGGACCCTTATTCTGTAAAAGAACATATTGAAATCATCGCTCCTTCACCGCAAGGAAGTAGGTCTTTTTCAGTGGGGATTTCCTGTGGCCAGACAAGTTCATCCGAGAGCCAGTTCTCCCCCCTGGAATTCTCGGGAACGGACCGAGGGGACGGCAGTGGGTCAGTGGACGCAGCACATAACCTCCAGGACAGTTGCCTGACAGAGTGTGATGTGGAAGACGGCACTGTGGACGGCAATGAGGAAGGACACTCCTTTGAACTTTGTCCTTCTGAAGCGTCACCCTATGTCAGGTCAAGGGAGAGGACCTCCTCTTCCATAGTGTTTGAAGACTCTGGCTGTGACAACGCGTCCAGTAAAGAAGAGCCCAAAACTAACCATCTGCATAATGGCACCCATTATGCTAATAAGCTAACTGATTTCAAGTATTCTAGCAGCCTGTCTTCCTCGGAAGCCACCTTGTCTATTTCTCCCCCAAGACCAACCACTTTGAGCTTAGATCTCACTAAGAACACTACGGAGCACCTGCAGCCCAGCTCCCCGAAGGTCTATCTCTACATCCAGATGCAGCTGTGCAGGAAGGAGAACCTCAAGGACTGGATGAACCGACGCTGCGCCATCGAGGAGAGAGAGCAGAGTGTGTGTCTGCACATCTTCCTGCAGATTGCAGAGGCGGTGGAGTTTCTGCACAGTAAAGGACTCATGCACAGGGACCTCAAGGTCTGTACTTGTTGAGCATCACATCTGGGTTTCAGGCTGATGGTTTGGGGTTCACAGCGGTACTCGGCAAGGCAGTTTTCCACTGAAGGCCCCGTCAGAGTGGAGGAAAGGAAAGGCCTCAGGAAGCAGGTCTGAGAAGGTAATGTGAAAGGCCTGCTTCTGGAAGACTCGTGGGGGAAATCGTCAGGCCAAACTTGTGTTCTCCTCTGTAGCATGCTTTCATTTATTTAACTACCAAGTGATCACAATAGTCCTTATGGGGAAAAGAAAAACAGAGGGTCCTATGTAAAATGCACCATGAGCAGTAATAACACGTTCTTTCTGTGGTTTTGAATAACCCTGGCTCAAGTATGCTCAGGGCCCTGCAATAGATATGAAAGGGACCTATGTGGCAGGGAAATGAGTTTTCTCACTGGCCAGCTCTGGATTGGGGAAGCGGATAGCCACACCTTTACCTTACTTCTGGCCTGTTTGGGCTGAATAGAGAGAGAGAGCAAGGTAGCAAATGGTTAATCAAGTGAGTGCAGCTTTAAAACCTCAGGTCCTGTTTTCAGTGTATATAGTATTGAATAGTGTAGCGATATGATATGTTGACTTGCCTAAATTCTCACTAAAGAATTCTGGGCTGGAGAGATGGTTCAGCAGTTATGGTACTTGCCTGCAAAGCCTAATGGCCTGGGTTCAATTCCCCAGTGCCACGTAAAGCCAGATGCACAAAGTGGCACAGTCATCTGGAGTTTGTCTGCAGTGGCTGAAGGCCCTGGTGTGCCCATTTTCTCTCTTCCCCCCTGCTTGCAAATAAATAAAATAATTTTTAAAAATTCCCACCAGGAATGATAGCATACATCTCAGCATTTCAGGAGGCTGAGGCAGGAGGATTGCTGCAAGTTCAAGGCTGCAAGTTCAAGGCCAGCCTGGACTACATAGTGAACTCCAGACCAAATTGGGCTGCCTAGTAAGACTTTGTCTCAAACAAAATAAAAACCTGCCAGGTGTGGTGGCCTGTGCCTTTAATCACTGGGGAGGATGAGGTAGGGGGAGCACCTGGAGTTTAAGGTCAGCCTGGACTAAAGTGAGACTGACTCAAAATACAAACAGGCTGGAGAGATGGCTCAGTTGTTAAAGATGATGGCTTGCAAGGCCTATGGACCTTGGTCTGGTTCCCCAGTCCCCACGTAAAGTCACATATACAAAGTGACGCATGCATCTGGAGTTTGTTTGCAGTAGCAGGAGGCCCTGGCATGCCCATACTTTCTCTCTTTCTGCCTATCTCTATCTTTCTGTATCTCTCTCAAATAAAAATATATTTTATAAACTAAAAGCATAAGAAGAATACCAGTATTTATTTCTAAAAATATTATTCCCAAAGTATTTATTTCTGAACTTTAACTAGTTTTACTGATTTATTTACATAATTTCTGCCATAATCCATGTGTTCATTCAACAACCAGTAGATGTGTAGCAAATGTATAAATATTTTTCTGAGGAATATGTTTTAAGAGTTTTGGGAGAAATAGCACTGGGAAGATGACTCAGCTCTTCAAAACCCACATGAAGCCAGGCACGCAGCAGCAGTGCCTGCGCGTGGCTAATCCCACACACCTGCCTCAGTGGGAGGTGGAGTCAGGAGAGTCCTGAATGGGTGTCCAGCTTTCACCACGGCAGACAAGAGCAGCTCAAGGGCTGACACTCCTGGTTGTCCTGATTGCCACATGTGCTCCGTGGCATGCACACACCCATACATACACACATACCACACACAAGAGAAGTAGATGTAAGTTCCTGTGTTCTAATATAAGTGTTGTTCATATAAACACGTGTATATACCTCAGTGATTTTGATATGGCTTCAAACTGGTTACCATGGATAGTTCAACACCAAATTATAAATTTAGAGATGGCTGAGTGGTTAAAAGTGCTTGTTTGCAAAGCCTGCCAGCCTCGGTTCAGTTCCTCAGCCACCCACTTAAAGCCAATGGGCATTTTTGCCTGCAGTGGCAAGAGACCTTGGCACACCCATACACATACATGCAATAAATATTTTTTAAATATAAAGTTTAAGGGCTGGAGAGATGGCTTAGTGGTTAAGGCGCTTGCCTGCAAAGCAGAAGAACCCAAGTTCGATTCCCCAGTGCCCCCATAAAGCCAGATGCACAAGGTGGCGCATGTGTCTGGAGTTCGTTTGTAGTGGCTGGAAGCCCTGACGCACTCATTCTCTCTCTCTCTCTCTGCCTCTTTCTCACTGTCCCTCAAATATAAATTATATAAATTATATATATATATATATATATATATAAAATAGAAAAGTAATACTTTTTTTAAAAGTTTAAAGATGAACTATTTTCTTAGTAATGGAGAAGGAGAGAGACACCTCTGGGCTTGTGAGACGATGCTAGTTGTTGGGGTTGACTGTGGTAACTGTTCTCATTTGGTGGAAAATAGCTCCCTGATGTACACATTCCTCATGGACAGAGTTTGTCATGTACATACGCCAGGTTGAAAGACAAGATACTGACCTCTTCATTAATAGTGAATATTCTGCTGATTTTATAATGTAAACCAGAGGTAGTGAAGTATGTGATTAATGCTGTGTGAAGGTTTTGCTGTATCTGTGTATGCACTGGAAGAATTCCCAGAAGGAAGTTTTCTCATTTTTCCAAAGAAAAAGTTCCTTTCAAAAGACAATTTATTTCAGATATTTCTAGTGTGCTGATAAAAATACCAGTAGGAAGCCGGGCGTGGTGGCACAAGCCTTTAATCCCAGCACTTCGGGAGGCAGAGGCAGGAGGATCTCCATGAGTTCGAGGCCACCCTGAGACTACAGAGTGACTTCCAGGTCAGCCTGAGCTAGAGTGAGACCCTACCTCGAAAAACCAAAAAGAAAAGAAAAGAAAATACCAGTAGGAATTTTTTTTCTCCCAAATTGAAAATCCTATACCCTTCACCACATTCCGGTCCAAGTCTTGGATCTCAGTGTTAAACCTTGTAGGCTCTCTCTTGTATCCCACCATGTTCCCACCCAAATCTTAGCCCGGGTCTCCTCCTGTATCTTGATCACATTTTGCCCTCAGCTCTCTGCTTCCTGCTTCTCTCTCCTTTCTTCTCATCTTTTAGTCTTTGGAATTCTTTTGGAACCTGTGTTTCTCCTTCTTCCTCCTCCTCCTCGCACCTGGGTCATTTGTCCTTTGGTTTGTCTGATAGCACAAATTGTGTCTACTGTGTTTTCACATTGTAGCCTCAGTATAGTGCCTGGCATCTTCTTTTCAGTTTTCTTTGCGACCAAAAGCATTTCTACTGACTGTGCAGGTGAACTGTTGAGGTTCCGGTGAGAGCCTGCTCCCTGCCTCCCATCTCTTGTCTGTCTCTCAGCCAGGCTCTTCCTTCATAGTCGCAGGAAGACTGCCAGGGACCCCCAGGCCTGCATGGTTTTCTTTGAAGCTTTTTGGAGGGCTGTTTATGGTAGGAAGAGGGAAGGGAAATCTCTCTCTGCCCAGTGCCACTGTTGGTCAGAAGTTCTCAGTGCAGAGGCCTAGGTGTCGATGGGGTTTAGAAGCAGCCATTCAGAATTCCAGTTGCCCTGGATACTGTTTCCTTCTCGGACACAAGCCACAATCAGTGTTTCATTATTAGTCAGTTAATGATTGGCTGAAGTGACTAAGATGGGTACTAAAAGGCAGGAATGAGTGAAGCCACAGAGCTCTGCCACTTGCTAGCTGGGTAACTTAACTAGCTTAGGCAGTTTGTTTAACTTCTGGGCCTCAGTTTCTACATCAATAAAATGGGAGGACAAATAGTATTCTCTCAAAGAACTGCATTATGTGAATCAAATTGCTTAGGACAGCACTTGGCCCATTGTAACTGTTCTGTATGTTTTTGCCATTATTACTGTGATCATATAGCTATGAAGGCTTTGCTGCTTTTCCATTTTCTTTACGCATATTGCCTGCCTGGCATAGAAAATTATGTTTATTTTCATATTCGTTTGTTTAAAAAGAAGTAAACTAAAGGAAAACTACTTTCAGGCCCTTTCCTTTCTCTCTCTGCACATATTCACTGTACTTTTGTCATTTATTTTTCCCAGCCTTCAAACATATTTTTCACAATGGATGACGTGGTCAAGGTTGGGGACTTTGGATTGGTGACTGCGATGGACCAGGATGAAGAGGAGCAGATGGTTCTGACCCCAATGCCTGCTTATGCCACCCACACGGGACAAGTAGGGACCAAGCTGTACATGAGCCCAGAGCAGGTGAGTCCTTCAGGCTTGTAGTTAGCTTGGCAGGAAGCTAGGTGTGCCTAGTGAACTTTCTGCCGTCTTCTCGCCAGAACACCCAGTAATGGGGCTGGGCTATCGCTTAACTTTCCCAGAATGCAAGCCCGGGTTTGATCCCCAGCACTGCGTAAACCAGGAGTAGCGGTGCATGCCTTCGACCCCAGCACTCAGGAGTCCAA
The DNA here is from genome assembly GCA_004024765.1 of Zapus hudsonius. Classification (NCBI taxonomy): domain Eukaryota; kingdom Metazoa; phylum Chordata; class Mammalia; order Rodentia; family Dipodidae; genus Zapus; species Zapus hudsonius. Next base: position 16,961 of record PVHP010005193.1, on the reverse strand, counting down.
AGAAGGAGAATCAGGGGTTCAGCAGCATCCTCAGCTTTATAGCAAATTTGAGGCCAGCCTGGGGTACATGGGACATTGTCAAAGAAATTCTTTTTTAATTATGGAAACCAACCTGAACTGGGGATGGAATAAAAAAGAAATTCAGTGCATGAGACATGCTCTCATGGCTGAGACACAGTGGTGCACACCTTTAAATCTAACATTTAGGAGGCTGAGATAGGAGGAATGCTGTGAGTTCAAGGCCAGCCTGCACTACAGAGTGAGTCCAGGTCAACCTGGATTAGAGACCCTATCTTGGAAAAAAACAAAAACACATGTTCTCATCTTCTGAACTGGCCTTACAAGAAACTCAGAAAGAAAGTCAGGCCAAAACATAAGAGGATCCACATGAGTTTGTGGCCAGCCCGGGCTACAGAGTGAGAACCTATCTCAAAAACATAAAGTCAGGAGGCTAGGTAGGAGAATCACCATGAGTCCAATGCCATCCTGAGACTACATAGTGAATTCCAGGTCAGCCTGTGCTAGAGCGAGACCCTACCTCGAAAAAGAAAGAACGAGACAGCTGACTAACTGACTTGGAGGCTTAAACACCTGCCCAGACTTTAATCCAGCTTGCCCTGTGAGGACTGATGGAATTGTGAGAGCCAGCTAGAGACACAGGTACTGTATTCTAAGCTGCTGTTAGGAGGATCTTTTTCCCTGGGGAGACGAGCACACACGTCGTCACCCCAGATGATGGACCATAGATGATTGCTCCAGAACCAGCTTGATGAACCAGTGAGTTTGTTGAGGTCACTTACAGAGCGGGGTGAAGGTGGAGACCCCAAAGCAGCCATCCCCATCTTATATGATGGCCTCCCCGTGGCCATTCAGGTGAAGCTCACTGTGTTGGGATTACCCTCAAGAATACGCTGCCCTCAGCCTTGGGGTGAGAGTATGGAGACCCCAAAGCAGCCGCACCACGGAGAAGTCTTATCCCATCCGGGATGATGGCCTCCCCCTGGCCGCTTACATGGGGACCTTTAAAAAAATTACTTGCAAGCAGAGAGAGAACGGGTGTGCCTCTTACCGGTACAAACCACGCCACACTCATGTGCCACCTTGTGCGTCTGCCTTTACATGGGTACTGGGAATTGGACCGAGTTCAACAGGCTTGCATGCAAGTGCCTTTAGCTACTGAGCCATCTCTCCAGCCCAACCTTTTACCCTCTATACACTCCTCGTAGGGCCATGAGAACAGGTGTAATGTAGCACAGGGAATGCCTGAGATCTCAGGTAGGGGTCTACACCCTTCCTTCTATGGGGGAGGGGTCTCAGCAGGTCCAATCTCAAGAGTATTTCATGAAATTGTCCTAGCTACTTTTTTTTTTCAATGTAGGGTTTCATTACAGCATCTGGAATTCACAGTGTAATCTCACAGTGATCCTCCTATCTCTGCCGCCGTGTCCTGCCCCAGCTACTTTTTTTTTTTTTTGCCCCAGCTACTTTTGATAAAGCTGGCAGTAGTTATTCACTGCTTTCCATGTGGAGGAATTTGCCCTACAACAACTGCCCTCTAGGTAACTCAGTGACAGCTTCCAGAATGTACCTTGACAGGAAATAGAGGCTGGGGGGTGTTTGCTCTTAAGGGGATAAGCACTGGAATCCAGGCAGGGGCTGCAGGGGCAATGGGAGCAGCTCCTGGGAACATCAGAGTAGTAGATCTAACCACCAGGCTAACGATGTTCCCAGTTTATGGATGCTTAGGTTTCAGTGTGTGTTTATACTTGTAAAACTGAGGGGCAGGGGAGAAGGCTCAGTGATAAAATGCTTACCACACTATGAATTCATATCCCCAGAACCCCCATAAAAACGCCAAATGGCACACATCTGTAATGCTAATACTCAGAAAGCCGAGGCAGGAGTTTGAGACCAGACTATGTAGCAAGATGCTGACTTAAAAAAAAAAAAAGGTCTGAAGAAGTGGCTTAGCGGTTAAGGCGCTTGCCTGCAACACAGAAGGACCTGAGTTCGATTCCCCAGTGCCCATGTACAGCCAGATGCACAAGAGGGCGCATGTGTCTGGAGTTCATTTACAGTGGCTGGAGGCCCTGGCGTGCCCATTCTCTCTCTCTGTCTCTCTCTCAAATAAATAAATAAAATATTAAATAAATAAATAAATAAAAGTGGCTGAGCATGGTGGCCCATGCCTTTAATCCCAGCACTCAGGAGGCGGAGGTAGGAGGATTGACACGAGTTCGAGGCTACCCTGAGACTGCATAGTAAATTTCAGGTCAGCTTGTGCTAGAGTGAGACCCTACCTCAAGGGAAAAAAACATTGTTTTATTTTGCTCTTATTTTTAAATAAAGAAGTCCCGGGAGCTGGAGAGATGGCTCAGCTGTTAAGGCACTTGCTTCCAGTGCCTAAGACCCCGGGTTCAATTCCCCAGGACCCACATAAGCCAGACCCACCAGGTGGTGGCCCTGGTGTACTCGCTCGCGCTCTCTCTCTCTCTCTCTCTCTCTCTCTCTCTCTCTCTCTCTCTCTCTCTCTCTGTATCTCTGTGCTTGAAAATGAATAAATAAAATATTTTTTAAAAAAAAGAAGTCCCTAAAATCTGGCCATATATATCATTTTCCAGTGGCCTTTGTGAATATGGATATCAAATTGAAATTGGATATAAACTCTAAAATGTGTTCTTGGCAAAAGCTTACACTGTTGAAAATAAGGTTATCATAATAAACTGAGTTTATAATATGCATATTAAATGAACACAGATTAAAAATGGAAGGTGAACAGCAAGTCAGTTAACCCAGGATAGGTCCACAAGACAGATACCAAGATCCCACACAACCCAAAGCAGAAGTCCAGAGACACTTAAGATCTCAATAATAAAGCAGACTTAAAACTCACCCACCATGACTCAGGGAACTGAGCAGAAGAGGAACCATGGTGGGGGAGAATATCCAGAGACATGGCCCCCCTCAGCAACAATACACAAATGGGGGGAACCTGGCTGCCTCCTGTGCTATTCATGACCCCCTACCCCATGTGCTGATCCAGCAAGCCCACGGAGGAGGGCCCCCAGTGGGTTGGGGACAGGGAGGAGGGAAATGGGGGTACCATCATAAGATTTGCTTATTCAGTGTATCTAATTAAGGATAATAAAGATATCAAAAAAATGGAAGGTGATGAAAACAGGAAAGTTGAGAGTCATCTGATTACCTAATGGCAGCAAATAGAATTATTTCTTCTGAAAAAAAAACCACAGAATTTCTTCTTTATGTGTCACAGCAGAAGATAAACACAGACTACAATAATAGCAAAAAAGACCAAGAAGTTCAAAAACAATGCTTAGGTGGCACCTAGAACAGCAGCAATTGGTGTCCAGAGTCTCTGTTTCCTCTTAATTCCTAAACCAGTGCCTAGACTCCAGCAGATCAGCTCACAATCAAAACGGAAACACCAGGGAGACCTGGCCATTCTGAGACTCTGCGGTGCCTTGTGGGTGCCTTGGGTGTGGGTGTGTTGGAGGCAGACATTGCCACTTAAAAAGGAAAACGATTGATTATAAGTGATGCTGTGTTTGATCTTGTTAAAACTCCTAAAAATGCTAGGTGTGGTAGTGCATGCCTAGCTAGCATTCAGGAGGGCTGGCACAGGAGGATCGAGAGTTCAAGCCTGGGCACACCAAGTTACAGGCCAGCTCCAGACCCTGTCTCAAGAAAGAAAGGAAAAAAAAAACTTGAAAATTAGGATCGCTATAGAAATTTTGTTATCACGGTATAAAATTAAAGTTGGGTAGCTAAAAATGGTCTTAGAACTGGGCGTGGTGGCACACGCCTTTAATCCCAGTACTCAGGAGACAAGAGGTAAGAGGATTGCTATGAGTTCGAGGCCAGCCTGCGATCTTACAGTGAATTCCAGGTCAGCCTAGGCTAGAGGGAGACCCTGCCTCAAAAATCCAGCCCCCCCAAAAAATGGTCTTGGTTTTGGATTTATTTTTTTGTTTTGTTTTTTGAGGCAGGGTCTCACTCTAGCCTAGGCTGACCTGGAACTCACTCTCTAGCCCCAGGCTAGTCTTGAACTCCTGGCCATCTTCCTACCTCAGTCTCCCCAGCACTGGAACTAAAAGCATGCGCCCCCACGTCTCTTCCTTAGCAATCCACTTTAAGTATAGGAAGTGTCCATTTCAGTAGTCTCATAACCTCCACAAATGTGTAGAATTAAAATAAGTTTACATACAAAAAAGTCTTAAATTTTTAAAACTATAATAACATAGTGGTAATGTTTCTTTATAATCTGTCCTTTAGGTAGACAGTGTGGAAATTGCAGGAATATATAAAGGACGCTTTCAGTGTCATAGCAGTTACTTGGTCAGCGGTTCATTTTGGCTGTTAGGACTGTCTCTTGGGTGCTGCACCCAAGACTCTACCACATTTCCATCTACCCCAGGGTGGGCAGCATTGGGTGGGCCATTGACCATCACAAGTGTAAGAGGTAAGGGACTGTAGTGCAGAAGGAAAGGAGGTGACACAGCTGGTAAAGTCACTAGAACTTTCCACCCGGCTGGCGCATGGAAAGAACCGGGTGGCAGATATTGGAGCAGAGGTTGGTTGGAAGGGTCCCGGAACCGGCCACGCCTGTCGCCCCCCAGTCAGGTCAAGCATTGCTGACTAAGCCATTTCCAAAGCCATCCCCTTCCTGGCTGTTTACGAAATGGTCCCAAAGAAAAGGGCTTCAGGAGGTCGCTTTCAATGTGAATGAGGCTTTCTTACCAGAGCAGCGGAGTTGTGATTCCTGTGACCCTTCTAACAGTATTTATGGGGTGCCTCTCCCTACTTCGGCTGAATGATGGGGAGACAAAAGGAGCATTCCCTTCCCTCCTGGACTTGTGAAGAGCAAGAAATATACACATGAAAAATACAGCCAAGAATGCAAAGTAGCCTGCAATTAAGTGCCATCCTGAAGGCCCTCGCAGTTGATTAGTGGTTTGCAGTAATGAAGTTTTTCTCATAAAAATGGCTGAAGGCTTAGATGATTAGAAACGCGATTTGCTGGAGATAGTGTTGCTTTGAGAAACCTCACCTGGGGGCATTGAACTGCTTTTAGGGCTCCAGGTTTCTGCCTTATTTCGCTGATGCATATCTCGGCCATACCTGGCCTTTCTCTCTGTAATGCTGAGTAGTGTAATTACACAGGAGAGGGAAGAGGCTTGGGAGATTAACCCTTTGCTAACATGTTTACACATACCAAGAAGAGGTTAATTCATTCATAACACTCTGGTTGTACTATCTGTGTGTTCATGCTGTAAAATCAGTGTCATGATCTCTGCCAATTTAAAAAATTATTTTTTATATTTCAGATTCATGGGAACAACTACTCACATAAAGTGGACATCTTCTCTCTGGGCCTGATTCTCTTTGAATTGTTGTACCCATTCAGCACACAGATGGAAAGAGTCAGGGTAAGTACCCCCTCCCTACACCTGCAGAGAAAAGCTGGAACGCAGAGATAATCTAAGATGTACAAGCACTTGCCAAGATATTATATATCTTGTATATATCTTATATATATATATATATATATGTATCTCATATATATCTTATCTCTCTACATATATATATATAAAACTTATCTTTATTATAAACATTTACAAACACTGAATAAACAAATAATGTGTCGATATCCCCAGTTCCCCAATTTCCCTCTTCCCCGTCCCCAATCAGCTGGGTTATCCTCCTCCGTGGGCAGTCTGGATCAGTCCATGGGGTAGGGGATTATGGATAGCCTAGGAGTCAACCCTGTTCCACCCCACTTTGTATGTTGTTACTGGGGGGGTGTCTCTGGATATTCTCCCCCACCATGGTTCTTACAATCTTTCCGCCCCCTCTTCCGCTCAGTTCCCTGAGTCATGGTGGGTGAAGATAGTTAAGTTACTCTTAATACCAGCAAATGAGTTCACTAGATGCAGAAAAAGGTCATCTGAGCAGTGGACTTTGAGACTGTTTACTTCCTCAAGCGAAGGCTCTGTTCCTTGATGTGGTGCAAGCTATCATGAGTACTGAGCGTCTGGCTCAGCAGTTACAGCAGCTGCTTGTAAAGCCAGCATTTGTACCAGGTACCAAAGCCAGGGAACTGCAGGCCATAGGAGTGAGGGAAGGGGATAGTGGTGGCAGCTGGCCAGAGGGCAAGTGCCCGGCTACACACGAGCATACATAGCAGCTGGCACATGCACATAGCTAGGTTTTTTCTTCTCCGAATAAACGATAATCATAACTCTTTTCCCCATATTTATTGTAAATAATTGGATACATTACATGAGCAAGTCTTCTGGTGGCATCCCCATCTCCCTCCTCATCGCTCCACATGTTCCTGCATCCTTCCCAAGTGGTTTCCCTCTGTTTTTCCAGTTTCCCCTGGTACTCATCTTTCTGTTTCCAACATTCATGCTTTTATTACACGTCTTCTTCAGTGACCCGTTTTAGCTCTGTCCTTGGTAGATGAGACTAAGGTCTCACCTAGACAGAGGTTTTTACCTTCCAAGTGTTCTGAACAACAAATGGCGAAAAAGAAAACAAAGTACTATAAACACCCAAATTAGAACCCTAGAAACTTTCAGGAAGGAAAATAAAACAGGCCCAACCCAAGTCAAGAATCAGAAATCAGATGATGTCGGGATATATGGCCTTAGAGATGCGTGAAAGAACACTGCCAGTCCGTGGAAAGCTGGCTGCCGGAGCTTGGTTTCAGGGCACCAGCAGATCCATCCGTATAACCGAATAAACGTAAAGGTTCAATAGCTCTTTCTTTCCTTTTAGACCTTAACCGATGTAAGAAATCTCAAATTTCCACTACTATTTACTCAGAAATATCCTCGGGAGGTATGTATAATTCTCATCCCCTACTCTCTTTATGATCATAGTTTTAAACATCCAAATGGTCTTCAAGTAGAGCTATAAACTTAAAGCGTCCTTATTAGCTAACGGGTCAATTTCCTCATTCTACAGACGAGGCAGCCAACGTCCAGAGCACACAGCAGTAAGAGCATGCTCAGCCCTGTGCCCCACCCCGTCTCATGACCCTTAGCCTAATGAGACCAAGAGTCCTCACAGGGACAGTCACGGTTATGATCACGCCACTGGCCCCTCAGTTGGTGACTTCACTAGAGATCTTTACACATGGCTTGTCCTTAAATAAAAGGCTGTGGATTCAGGAGTCATTCCACACAGGAAATGATTCCAAAGATTAAGAAGGGAAATTGAAGCTGGTCTTCATGAAAAACAAAAAAGTGTATAATGAATTTTTAAGCTGTAGTCTTTTCTTTTCACAACTTGTTAAAAAATTCTTAGCTTGTGTGGTCAATAAGCATATTGTTTAAAAACACGTTGATAAATCTTGACTTCTCTTGAGTAATTAAGTTGAAGTAATTAGTATCTGTTAATGACTAAATTGGGGAGAGCTAAGTTTTAGCTTTCAGATTATAAAAAATGAACTTTAGGGGCTAGAGAGATGGCTCAGTTGTTAATAGTACTTGCTTGCAAAGCTTGGTGGCCTGGGTTCAATCCCCCAGTACCCACATAAAGCCAGGTGTACAAAGTACACAAAGTTACTCTCTCTGCCTCTCTGTCATTTGAATAAGTAATTTTTTAAAAATCAATGAACTTTAAGGACAGCCATAGTGATGCACAACTTTAATCTCAGCAGTCTCAGGTAGGAGATTAGACATACAGATTGTAATAAAACTTGTTAGCCTAAATTTTCTAAAGTTGATGAACATGTTTCCAGGATGGCTTATAAGACTATGGTACATTAAAAAGGATTTTTAAATATACTTTATTTTTTTTAATCAAGAAATTGTTGGCTCCTGATCTGTTCTATTTTATTTTTAATAGAAATTTTATTGAGATGATTATAAATTACCCATTTATAATTGTAAATTGTAAGATGAATTTTTGAAAATCAGATGACGATGCCTGTGCTTGAAGGATGCACCTGTAAGGCCTTTCATTCCATGTTGTAAAGATACCAGTCACCCCCCCAAATTGGCCACATTTATTTGGAATAAATACATGGGACGGATATTGGCATATGGGGGCCTGCAGGTCCGATCCAGCCTGCTGTCTACTTAGGTAATACAGTGTTATGAAACACAGCCACACTCTATTTCATGTGGCTGCTTTGGGGCTTCCCTGCAGAGGTAACTACTTATGTCAAAACTAGATGGCTCACAAGTTAAAATATTTGCAGACAGAGTAAAGCTCAGTGCTAGAGCATTTCCCTACCATCTACAAAGCTCTAGTTCAGTCCCTAGCACTGCAGATAGAATTGTGTGCTCTGTGTGTGTGTATTTGTAGGATTTTAGTTTTTCTAACCCGTGATCTTTAAGGACGGCTTAGTAATGTGAACTGGCCCTTTTTCCACAAAACACTTACTATTTTCTAGTATATGATGGTCCAAGACATGCTCTCTCCGTCCCCCATGGAGCGGCCTGAAGCCTCGGACATCATTGAAAATGCTCTCTTCGAGGACTTGGAGATTCCTGGCAGGACAATACTGAGACAGCGGTCCCGGTCCATGAGTTCGTCAGGAACGAAGCACTCGAGACAGTCCAGCAGCTCCCACAGCGCTCCGTCCAGCACTTAGCTGGCAGCCCTGGCACCTGCCCTCTGCGGCCTTCCACAGTGACGGACTGGAAACTTTCATGCTTTGGTACAGCTTGTTTTGGACTGATTTTTCTAAGTCAAACTGGGTTTTAGGTGCTGACCTAACTTCATGTTTGTGGTACGTAAAGGAGAATGTGTCGATGGCATGTGGTCTTGTCCTTGTCGGTCTAGCTGGCTAAGCTTGAGAAGTAGAGGCAATCCCTAAAATGCAGAGATTCCAAATGGAAATATTTTTATAGTACAGAAGAATGAAAGACCTCCCATGTGGTAACTATGATGTTCTAGAAATATGTTTTCTAGAAATACAATGATTTTGAAACTGATTCCTGAAAAGGTTGACTGCGTTTTTGTCCCTGGTAGGTAAGGACCAGTCTGCACTATTTTGAAGGGCAAGTAATACAGACGGTTTATGTCTGGAGTTTTACATTCCTCCTCGTAGCATTAACTCGCTTTATCCTTGGATGGGTCTAGGGAGAGTACAGGAGCTTTTTGTACTTCACTTCCGATAAAGGGGAAATGAAACCTTTTAGGTAAATTGGTCAAAAGTCCTGGTTTGGGAAGGAAAAAAAATTGTAGTAAAAACTGGATCATCTATTACAACTAATTTCTTCAATGATGGACTTTTTAACCTAATAAAATGCTAAGTGTCTTACATGTAATCCTATAGGTTGGTACATCCCCCAGACTGATTATAGGTAAGTTTAATCATCACAGTTGCTAACGTGTTTTTATTTTCCCCTGTAAATATGTTTATTTTTTATTTATACGAATTCTGAAATCAATCCATTTGGGTTGGTGGTGTACAGAACGCACAGAAGTGTGTTAACTATTGTGACTTCTTTCAAGTCTAAATGATTTAATAAAACTTTTTTAAATTACTTATGATTGGTTCTTATTTTTAGAGAGTTAGTCCTAAAGTGGTAGAGTTTCTAATCTCCAGAATGGGATCATAGATCTCTGGAAGGTCATACCTCTTACTCTCAAAAAAAAACAAAAAAAAACTCATTCTTAAGCTACTGAAGGCAAGCGTCTTTCCTGTTAATTCCCAAGGACTGGGCAGGGTGCTTTCAAAATTCACAAGATTCATAATCAAAATATATGCTAGGGGCTGGAGAGATGGCTCCATAGTTAAGGCATTTGCCTGCAAAGCCCAAGAACCCAGGTTCGACTCCCCAGTATGCACCTGAAGCCAGATGCACAAAGGGACACATGCATTTGCAGTTCGTTTGCAATGGCTAGAGGCCCTGATACATGCACTTCTCTCTCTCTCTCTCTCTCTCTCTCTCTCTCTTTTTCTCTCTCTCTTCTCTTTCTTCTCTCTCTCTTCTCTTTCTTCTCTCTCTCTTCTTTCTGTCTCTCTTTCTCTCTGCTTACAAAGAAATAAAATAGTTTTTAAAATATGCTGAATTTCCCTCCACCATGTCAGGAACTGGGAATTTTTTAAAAATCTACCCTAAAGCAAGAGCTCACAGAGAATATTGATGCCCCAAATGTGCCCCATGAAAGCATGTGGCACCTTGGGCTGACTAGGCACAAAACAGTCGAGGAGGAGGAGAGATTGCTCAGTGGTTAAGGCGTTTGTTTTCAAAGCCTGATGACCTGGGTTCAAATCCCCAGTACCCACATAAAGCCAGGTGCACAAAGTGACACCATGTATCTGAAGAGTTCATCGCCCATTTCCCCCCTCATTCTCATTCTCTCACTCTCTTTCTCTCTTTCCTTGCAAATAGATAAAAATATTTTTTTAAAAGTTAGCTAGTTAGGAGAATTAGTTTGGCCTGGTATGGTGGTGCACACCTTTAATTCCAGTGCTCAAGAGGCAGAGGTCGGAGGATGGCCATGAGTTTGAGGCCAGCCTGGGATTACAGAGTGCATTCCAGGTCAGCCTGGGCTAGAGCGAGACCCCACCTTGAAAAACCAAAAAAAAAAAAAAAAAGTAAATACACAAATTAAAAAAAATCAGGCAGGGTGTGGTGGTGCACACCTTTAATCTCAGCATTTAGGAGGCAGAAGTAGGAGGATCGCCATGAGTTTGAGGGTACTCTGAGATTACATAATGAAATCCAGGTCAGCTTGGGCTAGAGCGAGACCCTACCTCGAAACATAAAAAATATAATAACAATGTTCTGTGATACTAGCAGCACCCTATTACCAAAACCTAACAAGGGACACAACATAAGTAAATAGGGCTAGAAAGATTGCTCAGTGGTTAGGGTTAAGGTAGAAAGGACAGCCTTCAACAAATGGTGCTGGGAAAATATCCACATGTTGACTGAAATTGACCCCTTTTTCACACCTTATACTTAAAAAAAATTAACTGAAAAGTGTCAAAGACTTTACAGTGAGGCCTGATGCTCCCAGACTACTGGAAGAAAACACAGGGAAAGCACTTTGAGACCTTGGTATACAGGTGATAATTTTTTCTGTATAGGAAAACAAAATCACAAGAAAAAAAAGGAAAATATGGAAAAATGGGGTCCCATCAAATTAAAAAGCCTCGGCACAGCCATGGAAATGATCAGCAGAATCATCTAGAAAAATCTAGAGAAAGGGGGAAAATATTTGCCAGCTATTCATCTGACAGGGTTACTATTCAACACATACAGAGGACTTTTAAAAAGTTAACAGGGCTGGAGAGATGGCTCAGCGGTTAAGGCGTTTGCCTAGAAAGCAGAAGGAGCAGAGTTCAGAAAGACAGGCCCCTCTCCCCACCCCTTCTCTCTCATGAATGGAAACCAATAACCTGAACAAAGAGACTTGGGGTTGGTGAGGGGCAGTCAGAGCGGAGAAGTGTGATTGATGAATGTAAAGATTACCAGCATTCCCCATTAATTTCCACAGTGATGTGATAATCATAAATGAATAAAAAGGAGTAAATCAATCTATAATAAATATATATATATTTTGTGGGGGGGGGGGAAGGCTGAGGTAGGGTCTCACTCTAGCCCAGGCTGACCTGGAATTCACTATGTAGTCTCAGGCTGGCCTCGAACTCATGGCAATCCTCCTACCTCTGCCTCCCAAATGCTGGGATTAAAGACGTGCACCACCACGTTCACTTGTTCACACCCACCTGTCTCCCCATTCGCCATCACTGGTCAGTCTAACTCACTTCTCAGGAGGGGACACCTGGGGAGATCTGCGCATGCCCACCGACTCCTGCCAGGGAGCTCTGCGCCTCTCTGGTTCTTTCCTCCAGGAAGTGAATGGTTCGAAGTCCTTGAGGAGAGTGAAAATTCACTACCCTTTCTGTCCTTTGCCTTTGCAGATGTTTCTGATCTTCAACTCCCCCCCCCACACACACATACACACACACACCTTCCTGGGAATGCATTTACAGCAAACACTTATGTATTGCTGTGCCATCTTACTCCCACAGAGTGAAGACAGTCCAGCCACCAGCCATAGTCACTTCTGTCTCCTCCCAGGGAGACCTGCTGTCCCCATAACTAGATTTCCAAGGCACAGATTTTAGAGAGCCTTCTCCCAGGATTCCACCCCTGCAACACAGGACCTGACACCAGGGCGCTCATTTCCAGCAGGATATACAGACAGCTCAGTGGAGATAGAACTTGCTTCAACATAGACAAGTTACTCCTGTCCCTCAAAGATCCAAGGCTCATAAGGACAGTCATCAACAGGTGACCGAACTACACGTGCCACATACTGTAAAATCCAAGCACACCAAGTCTCATAACATTTTTTGCCAAGAACTGCTTAAACTTCTCCTGTGCCAGGCATGGTGGTACATGTTTGTAATCCCAGTACTCAGGAGGATCAGGAGTTCAAAGTCCTCCTCAGTTGCCCAGTGAGCTTCAGTTCAAGATGTTTTCAAAAACCATAAAATAAATGGATGGCTGGACAGATAGATGATAGATGGATGAGAGATGATAGAGAGAATGCGTCCATTCTGTCTCTATCTCTCTCTCTGCTTACAAATAAATAAACAAAAATATTTTTTAAATGAATCTTGGCTTGAGACCAGGACACTGGAATGAAGTGCCCATAGGTAGAGAGGTCGTGGTTTGGTGTGGGATTTACCACAGGAAGACAGGAAGGCGGCTCTTGAAACAGACACTTAGAAGCTGTTTTTGCTTTAAAAAAAAAACAAAAAAAAACACACAGACTCCTCCCTCGGGCCCACCATCCAGAAGCTTCTGAGAGCTCAACCCCGGGTCCACAGAGTAGGCAGCCAGCCACAGGCTGAAAGTCTGCCTTCTCAAACTTCATCATGAGGCGGCCGCTGCTTTGAGGCCACAGGCACATCCTCATCTTTAATCGTGAGTCTCCTTGAATCCCAGGAAGAGCAAAACCTCAAAGGACAGACCCCGATCCTCCCCCACATGAAGAAGACTCTCCATGAGAACCAAGCTGCACCCCGGAACAGAAGCAATGGAGGAATAGGATGGGACCTCTCATACAGAGTTTCTACTTTAAAAAAAAGTTGGGGCCAGGGGTGGTGGCACATACCTTTAATCCCAGCACTTGGGAGGCGGAGAGAGCTTGCCATGAGTTCAAGCCTGGGCTAGAGTGAGAGCCTACCTCAATCAACAACGACAAAGTTGGGGCCTTTGTTAGTAAGTGGGAAGCCATTGAAAGTTCTGAGATGAGGGGACGACATGATGAGCAATTTGAAGGCCATCATGGTAAGTGAGTAAGAGGGTTGGTCAGAGAGAGAACTGGGGACAGGAACCGCTCGGGGGCCATTGCCTTTAACGCAGTGTGACGTCAGAGGGCCTGAGCCAGGTCGGTGGAAGCTGAAGGACACCCCTGTCCAGCAACTGAAAGTGGACAGGCTCCCAGGAGCCAGAACAGGGCCTTCGAGGTGCTGAGGTGCTTATGCTGAATGGCCACTGTCTTCCTAAGTGATGTTAGCTTTTTTTTGGGGGGGGTGGTACATGCCTTTTAAATATATATATCTTGACCGAGCTAAGAAACCTCTCCAGCTTGGACCTACGTCATATCGCTGAACTGGATAAAGAAACTGTGATGGAAATTGGCAAGAGGTGAAAACTCTTAGCTCTGACTCTCCGTCTGAACTGTCCTAAACGACAAGTGTGTGGAGGCCATTCATTGCACAAGAAGGTCCAAACCTGAAAGAGTTGTATTTGGTGTCCTGTAAAATCACAGATTATGGTATGTAATAAGCCACTGTCTTAACCTTTTGGGGAAAGAAAAGTCTTAAAATCATTGAAAGTTGTTTTTTTTAAATATTTATTTTCAAGCAGAGAAACACAGAGAGAGAGAGGGAGGGAGGGAGGGAGGGAGAGAGAGGGAGAGAGAGAGAGAGAAAGGGAGGGAGAGAGCACCAGGGCCACCACCTTGTGGTTCTGGCATATGCAGGTACTGGGGAATTGAACCTAGGGCCCTAGGCACTGGAGGCAAGTGCCTTAACCGCTGAGCCATCTCTCCAGCCCCATTGAAAGTTTTTTTTAAAAAGAAAAGAATATAGCCTGGTATGGTGGCACACGCCTTTAACACTTGGGAGGCAGAGGTAGGAGGATCTCAGTGAGTTCAAGGCCAGCCTGAGACTACATAGTGAATTCCAGGTCAGCCTGGGCTAGAGCGAGACCCTACCTCAAAAAACCAAAAAGAAAAAAAAAAAAGAAAAAGAAAAAAAAATATATATATATCTTTACTATCCATAATTAGATTCACTGTATGAGCAAATCTTATGATGGCACCCCCATTTCCCTCCTCCCCGTCCCCAATCCACTGGGGATCCTCCTTGGTGGGCATACTGGATCAGCCCATGGGGTAGGGGTATGAATTGCTCTCGAGGAAGCCAGATGTTAGCTTTTTAAATCGGACTGAGAAATGCTGCCATAAGGTTGGGGGGGAGCAACTTTGGCTCCAGTGCCTGGAGAGAGAGAGAGAGAGAGAGAGAGAGAGAGAGAGAGATGGGTGTGCCAGGGTCTCCAGATGCATGCGCCACCTTGTGCACCTGGCTTATGTGGGCACCGGGGAATTGAACCCAGGTCCTCAGGCATTGTAGGTGTGCGCCTTATCCACTGAGCCATCTCCCCAGCCCAGAAGTGGAATTTTTAAATGGTTTATTAAGCAGATAAATGACAAATGTAGACTGCAGAGAAAAGGAATAGCATAAGTACAATAAGACAAAAATAGCTTCTTAGCCGGGCGTGGTGGCCTTTAATCCCAGCACTCGGGAGGCAGAGGTGGAGGTTCACTGTGAGTTCGAGGCCAGCCTGAGACTACACAGTGAATTCCAGGTCAGCCTGGGCTAGAGCGAGACCCTACCTCAAAAAAAAAAAAAATAGCTTCTTAAGTGAATTTTGGTTTGCATGGGTATAATGTTTTGAAAGTAGCCACACCCAAGCACTACACTAGTTACCTTGGGGTGGACTTCTTTCAAACGATGTAACTGTTTTGTGATTGTGTGTGCACACTCGTGCATACTAAACACACACGTCTACCTCCATAGCCCCAGTAATATCAAATTAAGGAAATAAGAAAAAAAAAAGCAACAGCTGGATGTGATGTCCACATCTAGAATCCTGAAGCCAGCTTTTAAACATATTTTTATTTATTTGAAAATATTTTTATTTATTTGAGAGAGAGAGAGAGAGAGAGAGAGAGAGAGAGAGAGAGAGAGAGAGAGAGAGAGAGAGAGAATGGGTGCGCTAGGGCCTCCTGTCACTGTAAACGCACTCCAAACACATGCGCCATTTTGTGCATCTGGCTTTACGTGGGTTCTGGGGAATCGAACCCATGCTCTCAGGCTTTGCAGGCAAGTGCCATCTCTCCAGCCCCCAAAGCCAGTTTTGGAAACCAAGAAACAGTATTTTAACTCTGTAACATTTAGGGTTGGCTCATTTAATTCTACTAGGGCCTTTGCACAGCAGACATTTTCATTGCTGGGTCACATGAGAGGAAACAAACCAAAATCGTTAAAACAGCTAATAACATCAGAGTCAGCTTGTCATAAAGAATCCATTCCTCATCCCGCCACCATGTTTGCAGAGCAAGCCCCACAGCCTTGAATTCTCTCCAATCTAAAAGGCACTTTTGCCAGGCATGGTGGCGCATGCCTTTAATCCCAGCACTCGGGAGGCAGAGGTAGGAGGATCGCCTTGAGTTCAAGGCCACCCTGAGACTGCAGAGTGAATTCCAGGTCAGCCTGGACTAGAGCGAGACCCTACCTTGAAAAACAAAAAACAAAAAAAATAAAAGGCACTTTTTCCTAGGGGTGACAGGCGACAAGACAGCATCAGGCTTTGGGATCACAGCCTCGGGCAACTTCTTGTTGTCGCTGATCTATTTCCTCTGCTGCAAAGAGCACGTTGTGAAGATGAAAATCAGAGATTTCACTTGAGCGCAGACGCTGCTGGTACGGAGCTTGAATTCAGTAGACACTTCAATGAAATCAGAGCTTCACTGAGCTCCCTGAAAACGGGGTGTTTCCGTGGCAGAGCTTGGACTCACAATGCCTTAGGGAGACAGAAAAAGCACCCCTGCCCGTTCCCACTGAGGGTAGACGAGGAGAGAGAGAAAAGTGCCTGTTAAACCTGCAAACACTTGTTTCTGCAGAAACGAAGGCTCTGCAAGCGCGTGTGGCAAAGCCTGGAGTGATCCTTCAGAGCAGGGAGCCTTCCCTCCTTCCAGGACCCCAGACTTCGGCGTAGGGGTGGGCAGCGATGCCTAGATGCCCTGGGTCCCTCCTTTGAGTCGGATTGTCTGGGTGAGCGGCTCCTGCGCAGCCGGGAGCGGCGCCAGCTGATGAAAGGATTTGTCTCGGGAAATGGAGGGCTCAGCTCGGCCACCTGGGGACGACACTCACCTGGGAAAGGGGATCGGCTCTCGCCCAGGCTGACCTGGAATTCACTCTGTAGTCCCAGGTTGGCCTCGGACTCACAGCCATCCTCCTGCCTCTGCCTTAAATTTTTAGTGTGTGTGTGAGCGCATGCACACTCTATGAAAGTATAAAGGGGTCCAGAGAGAGGAGGAGGAGACCTTAAGAAAGAGGGAATGGGGAAAAAGAGGGGTACGGGGTGGGGAAGGGCACTGTGAGTAGGGGGTGAAGAAGATCAAGGTATAATGGCATTTGTATGAAAATACCATTACGTGTTAACTTTAAAAATTCATTAAGTTGGGCGTGGTGGTGCACACCTTTAATCCCAGCACTCGGGGAGGCAGAGGGAGGAGGATCACCGTGAGTTTGAGGCCACCCTGAGACTACAGAGTGAATTCCAGGTATTCAGCCTGGACTAGAGCGAGACCGTACCTCGAAAAGCCAAAAAAAGAAAAGGAGAGAGATAAGAAAGAAAGAGAGAGAGAGAGAGAGAGAGAAAGAAGGA